>JALIZH010021765.1:0-39285 GCA_030522465.1 Rhipicephalus appendiculatus | reverse complement strand
CTCGTTTCTGCCTCTTCCTGACACTTTATGTAGCCGTCGTAGAACTAGGGATGTGCTCGCCTCTTCCCTTTCATAAAAAAAAATACAGTTCCGTACATAACTGAACATTTAGAAGCCCCAGCAAGCCTCAACACATTTTGGCAGCGTATTAAGCATCGGTAACATATACTATATAGACAAAAAATATCAGTATCCTTGTTAGTTGGACGACCTTCGCATTTGGTTTTAAACTAGCGCGTGTATTGGTTCCTTCATCCCAACCACTTCTTACGAGTTTCAGCAGTACTGTATTGTTAGGCTTAAAATGTAGTTCGGAGTTTTGCTTTAAGCGTCATCTTGCACCTGCGCAAGCTTCATCTATCAAGTGCTGTAGCGTGATGTTTTGAGCAGCACATATTTTCGCTAGTACTTTAAGTCAATAGGCATTTTTTTTCTCGAATGTTTCGTTGTTCTGTTCAGGCTTGCTACGACAGTGTAGTTAATTCTAGTGGCTCAAGTAGCATATTTTTCTTTCTCTATTGCAGGCTAATGCAGAGTGCCGGGCAAAGTTTCGGTACTATGGTGACCTGAGACTTCAATACGCCTCATGTCACCCGATCCCAGAAGAGTGAAATGACTTCACAGGATTTCCCGAAGCGTCTATGGACTGTTCTACCTTCTATTTAACACATGACAAGTGCTTCAGCACAGCTCCTCTAGTCACCTCATTTCTGCGTGCATGTGTGCATTGAATAAAGCTCAATATTTATCCTGCTGTCTCATCTCAATGAAAGCTCACATGTCTCGTTGGTACGACCGCTGTCCTCTAGCATTGGTCCTTTCGGCGTACCACGATTGAAGCACGTGCAAAATTTTACTCCGAATGGTTCACTTTCCATCGCCTTCTTCACCATAGTAGTTTTGCACCATTTACTTTCTTTGACACCGTACGCCTAGTGTTTACAGGGAGTCAGCGGCACGTATGGCACCATCGTGACACATGCTTGAAGATTGGATGTGGCAAACGGCAAGTTTTCAAGAAAACAAGCGCCAGCAAGCCAGATTACCGTTATGGTATAAAGTGACCTCCCCACTTGCGCCAGGCCTCCCAGTGTGCAGTTTAGAAGGCCAGCTGCACATCTGGTGGTATATTTCCCAGCTGAGGCAGTTCCTATCCGCGAAAAAGTTACCACCTTATCGAGTCGTAAAGCTTCCAGCGCTAACGTGTGCTTAAAACATGCACGCTTTTCATCTTTATTTACAATGCTTTCGCAAGCGGGCCATTCACATGTGTGACGTTTGGCGTTGCATCGCACAATTTGCCCCCATAACACTTTCCACCTTTAGTGTCTGTTCTATTCCCAGAATGTCAAATATTTCGCATGTTCTGCTTCAACGCCAAGCACCCGGGTGATTTCTTATGAAAGGTATGTGCGCTATCTGTTTGGCATAGCATTCAGGATAGTAAAGTGGTTAGCGCAGTTTTGAGAAAAAAATCCAATCCATTCCGTTCTTCGTGCCCCAAGGAAATCAATCACTCCTCTGGAACACGTCACAAGGAACGTATTAAGCTTTCTTGGCTGCGTTCACGCAAAGTACGTCGCGTCCCAGATGTTCTAAAGAAATACGGCTGTTCACTGCCATGCGTGGTGCCTTGTTAATTATGCGCTCAACCAGCTTGATACGTAATTGCCCAAAATCTGCTGCGAAAGGAGACCAGGTTTCTGCAAAGACATCGGAAGCCCTATGTTAACAGCGCATGCGCAAGCTGTACTGCAGCTGTAGCGCCAGCACTGTTGGTACTAAATGCGTTGCCACAATCAGCAAAAAAATAAGTATCATTTTCAGTTTGTTATCGTTATCGACGCACCTCGAGACGAATTTTATAATGGTGTCGGATACTGCGTGACATTAGCTCCTTGTTATGAACGCGTTTACTTAAAGAACTAATACTAATACTGCAATTAGCGTAAGAGACAGTGTTTACCATTTCCAGCATTTTTGAGTCTCAAAGGGATACTGAACAAAATTTTTGCCGCCAAGATTTCCAGGCAAATTGAAAGATTGGGGGGTTGAAATCGATGGACACAACCTTTATTTCTGGCAGGAAACTAGAGGAAAATAATGAATTTAATGAGTTTTTCCCAAACCGCCGCTTCTAGCGGCCGCGCCGTGAACTAGAGGATGTGACGTGAAACTCGCCGGAAACAGGCATCCCACCAATGCCAGCCGTCGCCCCCCGTCTCTCAACCCTCTCAGCTCGCACGACGTTTTCCCAGAACCACTACGGGAGCGAACAATGCTCCCGGCTTCGGTAAGGCATCAGCGCTTTTGTGGAAGGGAGAGAGTGGAATGAAAGGAGAGGTGGAGAAAAGGAAGAGAAGGACATGCGCACGTGCACCCTCCATGCGCCAGGGAGAATCTGACGTCACGGCTCGCGCTCGCGTGCAGCCGCCGCGCGCTGACAATCCACCAAAAAATACAGCCAACTGTTGAAAAATACGTGAAATAAACTCTGTTTATCGGAACAATGGCGTCTTTCGAGTAGAATTTCGATGTTTTCGTCAGTTTTTCAAATTTTTGTTCAGTATCCCTTTGAATCACGGCCCTCGATACAGCCGTGACCGAAAGTTTTTTTCATTATATTACCAGTGCACATATTTTCTCGTCCCCTTTACGATGCCCAATACATGAAGGACCGCGTGAGTATAGCGACAGAAAATGTGCGTAGATCACAAAAGAGGTTGTTCCGTAGATGGACCACTTGACAGTGATTTTTCGTGGCCGTTGATAGCAGCCAAATCTGTAGATGGATACTAGTCTTGTTTTCGGACTGGATATATTATTCCGGTGACGAAGGACACGTTAGAACTGTAATTTTATTTTAAGCGTCATAACAGTGATGCGAAATATCTTGTCTCCCGTGCTGCGACGTGAGATTCTCAGTCATTGACCTCTATCTAAGTACACCGCAGTTTTCGCTGTTCGACTTTGTCAACTTCCGGGAGTAATAGCCTGAAATAGATTCCGTGCCATTGTGCGTGGCACTAAAATGCTTCAGTAGGTAAGCTGGCATGGCAGGTTCAACAATGGCATAAATAAGCATACGCGTTTCGGCTGGTTCATTCATTACTATTTGTCGGGGAAACAGCGCGAACATGGGAATACAAGAAGAAGCGGCACAACCTGCCACGCTAGTCTAATACTAATGATGCTCTACTGCGGACCCTCAGGCCGCTGGGACGAGTCCCGGCCGCGGTGGCTGCCTTGTAAGTGCAGGCGAAATTGCTCGAGGTCCATGGACTTCGATTTTGGGTGCACGTTAACTCTTTATGGGGCAGAATGTTATGAACAACGCACGCCAACTATTGAGGGCGGCATTGTCGTTAGTAATAGCATTGTTACAATATGTACTAAATTTGAGCTCTCTATTGTTATGGGGTTTTCGAGGACGGGGGGCATATGTGTTTCACTGCCCTATGAGTGTATGGAAAAGGGGGAGACATATGTGTCCCACTGACCCACTGAAAGACAGTCCTTTTAGAAGAAAAAAAGTACTTTTATTTTTTATGTGAAGTTGCTGCTGCCTTACAATCAACAAAGAATAGAGCCTACTAACACCAATTGCCCTATCACAAAAAGTTAACTAAAGTGTCCATTGTACATCCACTCAATATAACGGCACTCGAGCAGCAGACGTGTGTACTGGTGATGCCTTGCGAACAGTCTAATTTTTGTCCGTGGAGGAAGCTCGACTGCTCCCTCGATAGGATGAGTCTTCCCTGCATGAATCAGAATGAAAATTGAATACAGCAATCTGTTGTACGCAATGTTAGCCTAGCTACGCTTTCGGAAATATATCACTGAATGGTTATCCAATTTTGCATTGCACGAGTTTTTGAGAAAACTGTATGGGTAGGAACGAAGATAACCACATTTAGGAACTTGCGAGTATGAAATAAACTTTTCAAGCTTGTCTCTTATCCTGACTCGGGTGGTCAGCGCGCCGAAATTTGATGGAAAAAGGATACAGCGCGTGGAAGCGGAATTGGTTCATTTCGAACATGTGTGTGTGCTTCCACCTTGGAAATACGATGAAAACAACTAGCCAAGACTGCTTTCGAGGAACATCAACGCGGTAGCACTAAAATCCGAAAACAATCGATTGAGTGGATTTATTCTAGAAAGTTTGGAACATGGTGAAGAAAAAAGTGGGGCGACATATGAGTTCCACTGCCCCACAAAAGGTTAAACAGGCCCAAGTGATGGAAGTCTTCGGAGGCCTCCGCTATGGCGTCCCTCATAATCATATCGTGGTTTTTGAGACGTTAAAACCCGGCAATTATTATGAAGAAACGACCTGCGACCTCACTAATTTAGCAACCGAGCGTTTCATTTTTTCAATTGTTATCTTGAGCTTTACGCATTTGCCCTAGACGACTCGAAGGCGAAAGGCATCTCCTTGTTTTTCATCGCAGTTGATTGCACTGATTACCACCCCTACATCCTCCCGGAAAGTTTTCCGCACCCAACGTCGTTTTGCACTGCTTCGGCGATCGGAGGCATTTGAAGCATTCAGCACGTCACGTGCTTTTGCAGTGCCTCGGGGATCAGAGGCATTTGAAGCTTTTTGCACATCCGGCGATCTTGCAGTACGTCCGGGATTGCCCAACGCAAGCCATTTCAAGTGATGACGATGACGTCTCGTTATGTGACATCATAGTGGCGTCACAACCTATGGCGACATATGACGCCATGTTGACGTCATAAGGTGATATTTTTTAGCATGTTCTGTGTCTGTTATATTCTCTTAGGCGTGCACAGCGTTTCTGAAGTCATTTAACGTACCCTTAATTTGTGCAGTCAATGTGATTGCCTTCAATAGAGTAACATTACGTTCCGATAGTTTCACTCCGAAATACCATGATGTGATTGTAAAGTGCCCTGAAATGGGAGGTATTAAAGCGCTTGAGACCACTTTGCGCTCCGTAACGCGCGCACGTATGAAAGTTCACGAACCATTTCGTCTTTTCTTTCCATATAAAATCTGGCCTGGTCGCTGTGTGCACAAGTTCAACTTAAGGCCTTGCAGTCAATAGCGTAACGCCAACGCCGCTGAGCCAGCACTTCCAGCTTTGCACGTGATTTGAGCAGAATGTGAAATCATCACACAGCTTAAGTTCCGATAATATTTCGAGACGCATCTGTAGAAATTTAGGTTTAAATTTGTTTGATATTGCAGACACTGCTGCTCACGTCCCATGGAGCTTATCAGCGCATCCAATACTGCGTTTCTAGAACGGTCGGGAACCCTGTCCTATGATACGTTTGCTATGTTCAGCGAAAACAACGCCTACACGTTTTGATACCTGTAATCTGACGCATTTTGCGCAAATTAAAGTAATTTTTTTCTTTACTGCTGCGACGTACCTACCACGTCATTCATTTGTCTCGATAAACTGCGCCAACATGAGCTTCGCCCTAGCGTTACAAAATAGAAGTCACAGCAGTGATAATTGGCCTCTGGCTATTCATTCATTGCTATCACCGCTTATGCTTGCCCGTAGGCAAAGAATCAAAAGAACAAAGGGGGTAGATATTAGCGGATCCCCTCTATCAAAGACGTGGTCGCGTCCGTCTTCTGACTTCGCATGAGAAAGCTGCTATGGTCTAGTCAGCCGAATAAATTGTTTAAACTAGCATGTGATGCGAGCAGAGTGGCATGCATGTCCGCGTTAAGTAAAATGATAGTTCTTTTTGCTTAAAAACACGCTGTCATTCTAAATAATCAAACCTAACTTATTTTCAGCTTATAGGGTGCCTTCGCCTCGCATAGCATAAAAAGCCAGCGCCACTTGTCGCTGCTTCCCCTTCAGGGATCGCGTATCGCGGCACATCGCCGTGTCTTCACAGTTCTGCTTCCTTCCAGACCGTCTCTGCCGCCGAGAGACCATGTTCAGGATCACCGTCGTTCTGCTGCTCTGCGCGGCAATTTTCTGCGCGCAGATGCCGGACATCTTCGAAGGCTGCGTTCGCTACAACCGCACGCACGAAGAGCCGCACAAGTGCACCTTTCAGCCCCGCAGCCGCATTCGTGGCAACGCAAGCTTCAAGCACTTTGCTCACCTGGCTCTGAAGGATGTCCAACCCGCCTCAGGCCAGCTGAACACTCTCCTGAAGCTGACTCGCGTGGCAACCCAGGTGAGTGTTCGTCAAGATACATCACTCGGAAACGGCGCAACTTCACAGACCATTTTAAGTGCTGCAAGGGGCTGCGTACGAGAGATGCCAGGTCTTACGACTGGGCTGTCGCGTCCTTCTGGCTGCAATCGCTCCGCATGAATTATGTCTATTTGGCGTGATTACAAATCAAAACACAACGAGTTACGGCAATCCCTTGACACCAAAAAGCAAAAAGTAACGAACGCTGCAGTACGATCGTTCCGGCTTTCTTCCGGTCCATTGTTGACCCGCCACGTCATCTGGTTGTTATGGTGCTCAACTGCTAACCCGAAGGTCGCGGGTTCAAACCCAGTCGCTGCGACCGCATCTTTGTGTGTAGGTGAAACTACATGAGGCCCGTGTACTTAGGTTTAGGTGAACGTAAAAGAATCCCAGATTCTCGAAATTTCCGGATCCCTCTACTAGGCGCCCCCCGACAATTATTTCGTAGGTTTCCGGACGTCAAAACCCAACAACCGTTAATATCGTGTCCGATGTTCATTGTTTCAGGCGCCAGTCTTTAACTTATATATGCGCGGTTACCAGCAGTCATGGCTGCCGCGTACCGCGGCGTTGCGCCGTTCAACACTATTGCTCACACGAAACTAATAGCCCTATGCTGCAACACACAACACGAAAATAATGTGTGTTTCTTTGTACCTTGTACATGCCTTCTAGTGGTTTCTGTTCGCGCTGTTACTTGCGCATCGCAAGACAAGTACCAGAATTGCTACGCATATCTTTATACCAAACACGTAACTGTCATTTCTAACGTGCCCTTCCAACAGTTACAATAAAATCATGTTTAGGACAGTGCAAAAAGTTTGCCAAGAAGTTTCGTTCAGTGATTGCTCCATGCATCCGCGCGAACTTGCAGATAGTACTTTGCCATATATTTGGCCAATGACCAGTTGCTAGTGGTCATATGCGTTTTATTTTTTCAATACAGCTACAATACAGAAGCAGCTCATATGGGTTCTTCAGGACGCCGATTGCCCACAGCTACCCTTCTAGAAGAATCCCATTCACTACTACTTAGCTTTGCCAATTTGAGCTCCAGCTGTTGCTGCATCGCTGCTCCCCAGGTACTGACGTGTCCCATTCCGTGGTTCTTTCTCGCAGGACTACAGGAGTCTAAAAAATTTCGGCATCCGACTGGAATTCAAGACCGCTGCTAGCAGTTGCAACATTTCGCAAGTCTACGACCCTCACAAGTGCCTTCCACTCCAGAGAAAGGTAAAAATATCAATGCATTCTAAAAAAATACATGTACCCGTGGCGTACTTTTCTATATTGCGCTGCTCTTCGGTAAAGAATCAAGTGAAAGACATCTTAGGGACAATGTGTACCAAAGTCAGTAGGTAGGACAGGTACATCGCAAAACAACTGCTAGTTCCGCATCCGGATCTGCACTATGTAAAAACAAGGTAAAAAAACTACAAATATTGGTTGTTAACCACGGGCCCAATATAACTTCTCTAAAAACTCCATCGTTTAGCAGTGCTTGTAAGCGTGCTCGTTGATGCCTTATGTGTCTCGCCTTTGCTCTTCCTTCTTTTTTCGTCAGGCTGGTTCAATTCCCATTCGCTGTTCCAGTCCTTCTTTTTCATGTTCCTGTTTCGATTCTTTCACTAAATTAAGCGCTATGCCTGTTGACTAGTTACAGCTCGCGTCAACCTCTTCCCATATTGCTCCTACTGTCAGCAGGCCTTACAGCATACGCTCCGTTAGACCCCAGTAAATCTCGTTGCTCGTTCGCTCGGTACCCAAGCGTGTCGAGTTTGGCTTGTAGGTTACTCGTATTATGTGCAAACCACACAGACATCGGAAGCCGCGACGGGCACTGATGAGTGCTATGTTTCTATCATTTGTACCTTGTTTAAATATGTTGCCTCTTGTAGCACCATTGTGCAAAATTGGGTGTTCAGTACGTCGCATAAAGTGCGCGTAACCATGCACAAGTGCCGTTTGTAACCTATAGCTGTGCATACGCAGCGTAATGTAAACAACGGCTAACACCATTATGTCACTATAACAAAGTCTCTAAACACGCTCGGCTGGTTGTCGCCCGCCTCAGCTGTAAAATGCACGTTCTAAGCTTGGGCGTGTCAGTTATCTCCGGAACGGCACAAATTATGGGCGTTCTCACGACGATCATCTTGCATTGCTTGGTATGTCTAATCAAGCGAGTTCCTAATTTCAACTTCATATTTTCTTTTAGGCAAATGGGCTTGTGCCAGGCGAGGCTTCCAACAGCATGCCGCTAAGCTCACCCGGCTGAGCGCTTGGTGCAAGCCTCGAAAATAGGTACGTGCATTTACTACACACCGCATTCGCGAACTCTTGCAAACTTAACGAAACTACACAAGGGTCGAGCGTTTATTTAATTATCACACACGAAGCGCACGTAATGACCAGGACACAGAAAGGTAACACAGGACAGCGTTGATCATTTTATTGCTCTCAAACTGAAACGCGGCGCGACTGTCCTTTATGGGATAGTAGAACGTGACTGAGTGCAGGCGCTCACGATCGCGGGTGAATCTGAGTGCGTACTTGTGGCGAGGCGCTCCCACTTGTTACTATGTTTTTCTTACTTTCAGTTCCAGTCTTCGAAAGCGCGAGCGTACAGCCATTCCCAGTAGCGTTAGATCTTGAAGACCACAGCAATACTGCTCTCCCGCAATCTCCTAACAAAAACGCGTAATAATTTGTTACTGAGTTCCAGAATGCGATAAATGACCACCTGTTCCCAGGTCAGCGTCTTCATTGGCAGTCTACATGTGACTATGTTAATATATTGCAAACGAGTTCAGCGGACGCCCGCAAGGTGGCGGAAGGGTTAATAGACAACCACCCATTTGTAGCAGGAAGCCACAAGGAAATCCATACGGATTTCTCAGAAAGAAAAGCTTCTTAGTTGCCGAAATATAGCTACAATAATGTTAATATAATACAACTCCTTTTTTTTTCGTTTCAGGCTCTGCTGCTTCCAAGCAAGATTCCGCTTTTGTGGCCCCATGATGCCTCCTCTTGTCATGTGTGAGCTACATCTTAGGAATGAATAAAATGTGTTAAGCATTTAGAAAGTGTGCTGTTCTTGTGGGATGTCGCGCACTTCAGCAGAAGCCGCGCGCATCACTGCTTAATTGCCTTTGCAGGAGCTTGCAGCAATCACCCAAATC
Organism: Rhipicephalus appendiculatus; assembly: GCA_030522465.1. Lineage (NCBI taxonomy): Eukaryota > Metazoa > Arthropoda > Arachnida > Ixodida > Ixodidae > Rhipicephalus > Rhipicephalus appendiculatus. The sequence goes on along the minus strand of JALIZH010021765.1, from coordinate 29,899 downwards.
GGCTTCTAAAATCGCGTACCATAGCGTACGACGTTTACCAAATCAAGTGCTGAAAGAGAGATTTGTGTTTGCAACAAAATCCGGAGACGATGTTAACGTCACTAAGCCCCAAATACCATTTCCGGCTGGAGAGCAGGGCTCCGGCGTCGGCTGCAAGCGATGGCTGCTTGGAATAAGGAAGTCACGCACCTGTGGGCGAAGGGGACGCACGCTAAATAAACTTTAATTCCCTCTCCACTTTTTCGCTAGAGTATCGACGTGTTGATAGGACTAGGAATGTTCAGCACAAGCCTTGAAGCCTGGGCGGTTTCATTCTACGTAATGGTGGTGGTGTGGACAGGGCAAAACAGACTTGATGGAAACAAAAAAAAAATGCAAGACAGGTTGAAAATGGTAACTTTAGACTGATTTGTTTCCAGTTGTAAGTACAGACAGAAGCGAATAAAAAGTCGAGTGGTATAACTAATACAACTTCATAAGATGTAATAGCATCGGTACACAGGAAAACAAATATAAAAAGATACAACAAAAATGCACATATACAGCGAAAGTGAATATTACTGGGAAATGCACAAGAAATTAAAATGCACCCATACACTTATGAAAACTGCACATTCTGAAGATGCAAATGTTAGAACATAAAAAAGAAGAAATGTTTGGCAATGCAAGAATAATGGCACAGTGACAATAAATGAGATCATGTTGTAACGGCTGTACAGTCGTTTAATAGGAAAAGTCTTCATGTGTGTGCGAAGTATGTTTAATTTTACATAAGAAGAGAAGAACAAACACGAAATGTAAAACCTAGTAAGCTGGCGAAACGGCTAAAGCGTGCGCGTTAACTCTGTCATACTGGATGCCCTGTAAGGGGGGGGCCCGAATCCCCGTCAAGTGAACAGTCCTTCATTTTTTGATGCTAGGCATCTTATGGCGGAATTCAATCCGGTGTGCGGCGTGACCACCCCTCCACGCACTCTCCACACACCTCCTCTCCTACGCTCCCCCTCTCTCTCCTCTGGACATCCCTCCCACGGCGTCCACACCACCACTGCGCATGCGCGTCCCCTCCATCTCTCTCCTCTCCTACGCTCCCCCCCCTCTCTCTCCTCTAGGCGTCCCTCCCGCGGCGTTTACACCCCCATTGCGCATGCGCGTCTCCTCCCCCCTCTCTCTCCTCTCCTACGCTCCCCCGTCTCTCGCCTCGCAACGCCGACGCAGGCAGCGACTGCTAGCGAGTTTCTTTATTGAAAAAACCGACTGATCGCGCTGCACATGCTGCACAACCGTTCACTGACCACCTCGTATATATAGGCACTGGATCTTGACCTGCAAGGTAGTGCCGATGGGAGATTTCTGCTGTGCGTTGTTGAACAATAAAATTTCGCAACGTGCGGGTTAACTAAAAGCGGACTGCCGGTCTCTGTGTCCAATCGGAGTCTTCTGTCTCTCATTGTCCATTAGCAGCGACTGGCATGTTCCAGTAGGAAACACCGGTTGATCACTGCGTGCTTTGCGCCTCTCCAGGTTTCTCTCCAGCGCAACGCCGCGATGAGCGCCAGCGTCAACGCCGCCGCCAGTGTAAGCGTTAGCGCCCGCTGCTTCGCATCTACACATGGGATCCCTTTAGCGGGAAATGGTGTAATTTTGTTCGGGCCTCCCCCATTTTTTTGTTCATGTCAATAAAATGAAGAAAAATTGAATTCATTTGAATTGAACATACATCGGGCGGAGCTTACTCTAAATGCATAGTCTAATTACTTCAGCCGATGCTAACTTATATGAGGTAGAACATTTAAAACTAATGAACAAGCTGAAAACTTTAAGCTCTCGATAGCCAGTGAAGATGTGGCAGTGACGATGTGATGATGTGGGAGGTGCAAATATAATACAAAGGCACAAAAGACAACTGAGGAGGCCAGAGGGCAAATAGGTTTCCATGTTTGGATAGGTAACAAAAATCTGTGGTAGGAATGTCATGACACGCGAGCTTCCAAACGAGATTAGCCCTGGTTGATTCACCAACTTACGAAGCTTTGATAGCTTTTCCGGAGCGGAAACGACAACAGTGATGCCAGCGCGTTTCCCAATTTTTTTCAGCCTATGCGAAACGTTGTGCAGGTAGCACATTAGCCCGCGTAGAAGAAATTTATTGGGTAATATTGTTACGGAGATAAAGTGAAGGAACACGAAGAGCGGGAGAAGCTGCCTGGCGCGGAGGGTGTTGGTCAGCCATCTTGACTTTTGCTTGTGTTTTTCCCAGTAAATACATCTTGTATATACGCAACCAACCCCGTAACAATATTAAAGTCATTTAAGCATAATTGCGTATTAGCCACCGCCCGATAACGGTAACTGAAGAGCGGCAAGAGACAGCTTGCTGTTACATTATGGCCATATTTCACATCAGGCCCGTAGCCAGGGGGGGGGGGGGGGCTGCCCCCCCCTTCCCGAAATTTGGATGGAGGGGTGTGTTTTACCGAGAATAAATCTTGAAAATTGGGGTTTTTCAAAGCCTTCAACAAGGTGCCCCCCCCCCCCCCCTGAAACAATTTCCTGGCTACGGGCCCGTTTCACATTACTTTTCGGTGCAGGTGAAATGCTTCAGACCCGTGTTTTTAATGTTAGTTGCGCGTTAAGCAACACCAGGTGGTCGGAATTTCATATTACAGTGAGATTCTAGCTAGAGATTGCCCTGCACAGCCACCACCAATGCGTTGTATGCGCATGAGCCAAAATGTGCAAGCCAAGATAGGAAGCTGTGTTTCCCCACTGATTATTCGGGCGCTTCATATCATCTACTTGAGCCTTCCAACACAGACAAGAGGATGCGACCGTTAAACAAGCTTGAAGTATTGCTCATCACCTTAACCTGCCTGCAGAGCAGCTCCCCAAGCACATTTCGTCTTTTTGGCTGACTGTGTGCGAGCATGCGTCTTGCGTGCACCATGATATTATATTAATTTTTCCCTGATCCGCCATGTAGCTTGCTAAAAAGAAAAAACAAGTTAACTAACCTATCGGCATAATTATCAGTCTCAGCCACTAACACCTTCTACCAGAAGCCGATTGTTAACAGACCTACCTTCCGTGATCTGCAGCTTGAGGCACAGTTCGCAAAACAGTACTGCAAGTGTACACAGCCGCCCAGAAACCATGTTCAAGCTTGCAGTGGTTCTGCTGCTGTGCGCAGTAGTCACCGGAACGCACATGAGTGACTTGTTCGCAGGCTGCGCGCGGTATCGCAGGAAACCTCGCACACTTGGTAGCCGTAACTACGCGCGTCGGAGTGCATTAAGGGGCGTCAACAGCTCCTACTTGCAGTTTGCTCATACAGCTCTGAAGTACGGCGGAATCCAACCCAGCAACGGCAACCTCAAGGCTCTCCTTCGAGTCACCCGCGGAGCAATGCAGGTAAATATTGACCATATTTTCGAGTCGCGTAAAAAATATGTGGTTCGCGTGTAACAAGCAACTTTCTGTAAAGCACTCGAGCGCTACACACCTCAAAAGAGAAACTGTACTTCATTGCAAGAGTGGGCACAAAATTTGTCACCGAACTAAATACCGCCGGGGTTGTTGTGTCCGTACGGATTAGACAGTTCGTGTCTGTCAAAAGCAAGCAGAGGAGGAAAATGATCTTATTAAGTGAATAGTTTTATACGTCTAATTAGTCGAAAAGTGAAGCGTAGTGGGTCGAACATTAGCGATGCGAAAAATTCACATAGAAAAAATTACAATATGACATCACGTTGTGACGTCCTAAATTGCGCAAAGCGGTGGCATCATCATCGCTGCGAGCACATTACATCGTCGTAAAGACTAGGCTTACTGCGCAATCTCACTTTAAAGAGCCAAAGTTGCGCTATGGGACACCGCCTTGGGCTCAGAAGTTGCGAGGGAAAGCAACGCCCCACAAACACTCGCGTGGCTCTATTGGCTTTGTTACCTTCTCGGTAGGCTTCATTATGTTGCAAGTAGAACACGATTGATAAACTCACATTAACGAGCCTTGATTTTCACCATGCGTTACAAGTATGTAATCATTACTGAAAATAGTGCTGTGACACAGCGGTGCGAACTTATTAAAGAACTTTCGACCTTCGCACTTCCAATCACGATCGAGCCTCGTCAGGATCAAATATACCGGTCGCATTTGTATGCCTCCTTTGCGCTAACTATAGAAGGAGGCCAACTGCAGTCGATAATTATCAGCTGGATTGTCTTGTCATGGCGCACGCGCAGGTCGGCGGCGTATATAGGATTCGCTCGTGGCACGGCAGGAAGTCTGTTGCTATTTTTGCTGCTGCTGTGACAGTGCCGTGAGCCACAACTTGTCATTGCGATAGAGCTGGCTGTGCGTTCTGTCACATCGGTTCAAGATTTCCCGAAGAAATGCACGTGCTATTACTAGCCTGTCGATCATCAGCATCGATGAAGAGCCACATAATATAACAACGCCGATGCCAATAGCGCTTAGCGGCCGGAACCTTCCGAGTGCCTGCGAAGGGATGGCTTCTCCGCAGCGCGGCGGAGAAGCCATTTGGCCACGCGATGGCGCTCGGGAAATAGTGGCGATGGAACAAGTGGAAGTGGCGCAACCCCGGCTCCTATAGTAGGCATATACAGTGACTCTAATATATAATCATTGCATCTCACCTACGGGACGAAAATGTGGTGGCTCCGTGGTAAGGCGTTCAGTTCCGCGTGATTGGCATCCGCTAGCGCGCCTCCCGTATTTGCCGCTGTGCTTTAGCTAGTGTGCGTATCGTTTATCATGATGGGGGGGAAAAAAAAACATGAAAAAGACCATGTACCACCGAGCTGCGTCGCGGTGAATTTCAAAGAAACGTCCCAAAAAAGGCGATTTTAGTTTTCGCCGTGTCGTGCTTACGAGCGCCGTCGGAAAACATTGGCCGAAGCTGTAAAACGCGAGAACTTTTCTAACGGCGCCTCGTAGGTCATGTGACAAAAAGTAGAGTGATTGACGTGACCTCTTTTATGTCCGAAAAAAAAGTATTATTTTAGTCTACAGCAACTTATGATCCTGCACCTGGTACGCCTGCGCAGGCGAGATTGCTCCACCCCTCACACCCGTCACCGTATACCTCAAGGATTATTCCTTGTTGGGATGCATAGAATACATCGGTTTGTGCTGCATACAGTATTGCTTCAGTGTCGTCATTCTCCTAATTTTCACTGTGTCATGCGTAGTTTCAATGCTGTTTGTTAGCAAGTTTTCTATACGTTCTGGAGTATCGGGAATAAGGCTTTCATAAGCAAAATGCGCATCTCTGTTATTTTGTTCAACGACACAATTTTATTTTTACGTTCCAAATTTTTCTTACGTTCTTTGCTTCGCTTTCAGCTACTGACAAAACGTAAGGCAAGAAGGGCCTTCGTCAGGCAGTTTTATATCCTTTTATTCTCTCAAAGCCAAATAAGATATGCCTAAGCGAAAATATAAGTAGGCCTAAAGCTTATCGTAAATCGTAACGGGAGCGGAATTGCAGCTCGCCGGGAGTGCGTGGTCGCCGTCATGATTACGGTAACGCCAACTTTGCTTCGAAGCGCGCACAGTGATGCAGGCGAGATTTGCGTGAAGAGTCAGCTCAGTACTTGGAATTTAGGCATATATGCGACAGTGACCGACATTAGGACGATTTAATAAGTTGTACGTGGATAGCTTGGGAACATATAGAGGCATATTCGTGCACACATGAATGCTGCTTGCCAATAAACACGCTTGAGCTAAACACGCAATGACATGCCATGCGCTTGGTTGTATTCGAAGTACCACAGGAATTCAACGAACACGGTCACCATCCGAGTGGAGTTCACCACCTGTCCAAGCAACTGTGTCGCGCCCAGGACCTACAGCGCCCTCGAGTGCCGGCCTATCCGCAGAACGGTAAGGGTGCCAATACTAAGCTGCAGTATATGAGGTATTTGATAACGATTAACATCCCCTCCGCCCCCCCTCCTTTGTTCGTCGCCTTGCCTCAGCATCTCCGTGACACCCTTCACTTCAGTCGACCTCGCTCTGTCGGACTGATGTATCAGAAATCGTTTGGGTCGCCATTCACTTGATAAAAATTCCGGCATTACTCTAATAAACTGATGCCGAACTCATGCGCATGCTTCAGAGAATTTTCGAAGTAAGCTTTAGCCGTCTCCGCAGACACACCTTCTTTCATGCACCACTTCATTTTCCATAACGGCGTCGACCATCACGTTCACCGCACACGATTAACGATGAAAACATTGATGAACGGATGACGTGCGACCGTAGCTCCATCTGTAACAGGTGCAGACTGACCTGCCCCTCATTGCGGTGCGCTGTGTGTCTTACGTCACTGATCTCCTCTTTCGTTTTCCTCTTGATGTTTCTAATGTGCCTCCTTTCACTGTCTTCCCCTGTGTCAGTCACTCACCTGCAAACGCACGAATGTGCACTCCAGAGGTGCTTTTTACAAAAAAAAATAAAGAATCGCGAGGTCCCTGATGCATTTGCCTTAGACGACTCTAAAGTGAAAACCATCTTCTGCCTCTTCGTTTCCTTCTGAGTCGAATGTAATGACCCCCCCCCCTCCTCCGAAAGGTTTCTACACCTTGAGCTGTTTTGCAATGCATCTGGGAGCAAAGGCAGTGCAAGGTGTCTACGCCTAGCGTGGCTTTCAAGTGCCTTTCGCATCGGCCCACCTTTGATGTGTGATGTGATATTATGACGTCATGTGACGACACATTGTGACGTCGTAGTGACGTCGGATTACGTGGCCATCCTTGGATATCTACGACGTCATCCTACCGGCCTTGTGTGACGTCATTTTGATGAGTTCTTGCATCAGTCGTGTTGACGGCGATGGTAAATTTTCGCGTTGGATGAGGTATCCAAGGCTTTCGCTTTAATAAATGCGGATAAAATATGGGAATTCTCACCAAGGGCGCCAAATTTCCGAATCTTGCATCGTTTTGGCAATTGATCGGTTGCGTCAGTCGTCACTATCCTTGAGTTATATGCGCATTTAAGGTGAATATTTCACGACAAAACGCGACGGACCCCAGACAGGAGATGAAAGAAGCGCTGGCGCTAACAGCGCTGCGGTAAAGCAAGCGCGGAGTAATCGTTAAAAACACAAAAGCAAGTATGTTTTGGTCCCGCTACGGGGATCTTGTTTACAATCCCGATTACGTTGTGAACAAGGCCTCGTAGCGGGACCAAGACGTCTGTGTCTTTTTTTTATATGATTAGTCGGTGCTCGATCATTCAGCCATGAACTTTCCCGAACAGACGGGTTTCCGTCGAACCCTGCTTAACAAAAGGTCATTGCTTAACAAAGGGTTTTTAATAGGCGCAGATGCTTATCTCGTCTGCTCTTTGCTGTATGTCCCTGTATGCGTGTAACTTTTCCCCTTAAGTTGTGTACAACGGTGGTCCAGCAATAGCATAATTCAAGATTCACGTGGGCTCCAGTTGCATTTCCTAAATACAGGCGCTCCGCCCAGGCCTTTCGAGATGGCTGCATCTCTGGTGCAGCTGAGCGTTAAGTTTGCCGATGTTGAACCTAACATAATAGCACCTATACCGAGAGAAGGTTTAGCCGGAGTGATCATAAACATCCTTCTTAGGCTAGAGATTACGGGAGCTTAACTAACTTGGGTTGGTAACGGGAAAACCAAAGGCTGCTGTTTGTGACCGTCACAGCGAGTGACTAGCGTTATATCACTTTTCTATACGGTAGCAGGCTTTATAACGCTGAAAGGTGGATTGACTAGGAGATGTCGATAGATTGGCGAAAGCTGACACTATTTTAGATCCTTAAATCATCGGAGAAACGTATAACTGAATAACGAATAAGTTAGATTACTTCGGGAATAATGTGAAGTGAAGTGAAGTGAAGTGAAGGGAAGTTTCTTGCCACATAGTTACAAAACATGTTTAAACAGCAAGGATGGTGGGATAAAAGCTGCATATAGGCAGCTTGACTTGTCCCACCTCCCCGTACAATAACAGCAGCAGCAACATTAACAAGAATTCTCACTTGTTGCAATAGAGATACACAAAGCAAAACGATAAAAAAAAATCAGTAAGAAACACATTTCAACAAACACAGAAGCTAGGTTGACATTCGTAAAATTAGTTGACACAATGTCTTTTTAGAAAGGTAACGTATGTTGTCATCACATAGTATGGGCATGTACCACGACGTCTTTGGTCCTTGGCTCAATAATACCCTGCTTGCTGCCTAACCATATCCCATTCCAGGCGAGTGCGCGGTGCCAGGCAAGGTTAAAGTTCATCAACTACAAGATGTTGGTCGAGGATGCCTGGTGTATACCACTACCATAGGTGCGTATTGATTGCGATGACAACGACTTCGACAAAACTGGCAGGCTACCCCGATACTTGGCTTAGGTGTCTGCTAATTGAACTCGCACGTCAGTGTCCCAGGGCCCTGTTTTATTCCTTTAGTTAACATTTTGTTTCGTCACGTCACTGTACAACATCTTTGAGATCACGCAGAAAAAAAAGAAGCGCGTTGTGGAGATCTGTTCCTGATGGTGTCGCAACAAATCGAGTGACTCACACGAAAACCATGTGTTCTTTGAAAAACTACGTCAACTAATTTTCATTAATTATATATAGCAACAGTTAACTTACCCTTATACGCTGTACACTTGTATTCCGACATCTTATATATGAAATATAACTATTAACTTGAAATTACACAATTGATTTGGTACCAGTTTTCTTTTGAAGAGACTTTTTTTTTGTGTGAATTCGGAATGTTCAGAAAACGAGGAGTAAGTGCATGCACGACCGGAAGAGCTTGCAAGGGAAACAAGAGTGCCACTTGGTGCTCGGGTCATTAATAAGATCGATATTGTCCTTCCGGAACAACAAGCTATTTGGCTTGGAATTGGGAGATTCCACTTGCAGAGCGGCGATTGTAATGCCATGACAAGCAATTGAAAACACTGCACTCATGATTGTTTATGAGGGAAACGTGATTCGAAATTGCATTATCGAGTCATATTAATAAAAACTAAACAGTAATAAAAAGTCGTTTACCAAGACTTTTTTGCGTATTCCCAACTACACAAATATAATGCGACGTTATGTTTGCATAAAACATCTCTGTTTATTTCGCCTCCTACATATACCACACCGAGTTATACGAGCCACGAAAATCAACCTTCGGGTATTTCATAATGACTACGCTTACACGTTTAAACCAACGCAACGGTAGAACCTGCCTCGTGTGGGGCGCTGCGGAGGCTAAGTGGTTGCGGTACTAGGCTGCTGACTCAAGACTCCCGGGATCTGTTCGACTGCATCCGCTGGGGTCGCATTTCGATTGAAGCGAAACGCTTGAGGCCCGTGTGTTCTGCGATGTCAATACACGTTAAAGAACCATACGTCGATGAAAAGACGTATGCAGCAGCTCCACTACTGTGAAACCTCAGGAAGAGCGTAGCACGGGCACCCAGCGATTCCCTTTCGTTGAGTTCGCACTGCTCCGTTTACCGAAGCGTCGATGACGCCAATGTTTGAGGCAACCATGTACGGTTTCCCTGGCGAGAGTACAATCTTGGTTGGGTGATTCTCAAACTGTATGTGCGACATGTGCGCTACTTTTTGCTGCGCCTTATCGGCATCCTGCTTGTTACGGCAGTTCAGGTACTTGTCGTCTGCAGCGACTTCCGTCACGTTGTTTCCCCATCAGCAGCAGCGACGCAACGCCAGCGGTGCCATCTAGGCGCAGGAGGGGCATTCCCTCTCTTGCAAAGGCGGTGGCGCCCTCTCTTGCGCGGCACCGGAGTAAGCCGCCGGTTTACGAAACATTTCTTGCTCTCTTAAGTTGGTTGTAGCGATTACTTGGTTATTTCTATTGAATATATTCTTTTAAAGAGATGTTGTTCGTTAATTTGAACCCTGTTTTGAGCATTGATAGCCTTGTTATGGCCTGTATTGAGCGCTTTACTGTGAATGAGATGACACCACATGAGATGGACGATAAACGACAAGCCAGGCCCCTTAAGTGCCCCACACTTAAAAATCCGAAACCCTCCACAATGCCACCTCTCAGCCTGAGGTTTCATTGCGACGTTAAACCCTGCTAAGTAAACGCGCCAAGCAGGGTTAATGGATTGAACGCAGAAAGCAGAACGGTTGGTATCAAGATTATTATGCGGAAACCTGAAGTATTGCTTAGCAGTCTTTCAAGAGAAAAGCGCTTTGCGATCGGTATCGAGGCAGCCGAAGTGATAAAATAATACGTATGCCTATAGAGCAGGTAGTGACCGCAGATCTGAACCACCAGACTGAAAGAACTTGAAAAATTAGAATGGGTAGGAGCGAACTTGAGACATTCTCAAATCGTGAATGATAGTTTATCAATAGCTCTCAAGAGGAAGATATATAACAGCTGCATCTTACCGGTAATCACCCACCGGGTAGAAACCTGGAAGCAACAGCCTGTCCCTTCCTATCCTGTCACTGTCTTTTTTCGGCAGCACAATATTTGAGATTATTCACCAGACCCAACTTGCCCAGCTGTCAACGCTTACCTGGAGGATTACGGAAAGGATTCAACTTTATTGAGGACAACCCAACGAGCCATGGAAAACAATTTTAGGTGTAACGTTAAGGGACTAGAAGAGAGCAGAGTTGGTCGAGGAACAAATGTGCTTTAAAGATATCTGTCCAAATGAGGCTGAAGAAATGGGCATGAGCAAGGTATGTAGCTGGAAGGCAAGGTAACCGCTGGTCATCGACTGTAACAGACTGGATTGCGACAAAAGCAAACAAGCTTGCCCGGTAAACCTGGCCGCATCAAGCACAGGGCCGCGTTAAGGGTGAAGCATGGGAGAGGTACCGCAGTGGGCGTAGTTCTGCTGATAATGATGATAACCAAATAATACTGTAATGACTAATATCGGTCGGCGAGCATACTCCCATTTATTGCATGTCAGGCGGCTGTGTTCTACGCGATGACTGCTGATCTTCGTTTTTTACGGCGTTTCTTTTTTTTTCATCTTTGTGGCAAAAAAAAAATGTACATTATGAATCAATGAAAAATACATGGTTTCATTCAATCTATTCGCATAATTTTAATTTTTCCTTTGATGTTTCTTTTTCATTCCAGACTAAGCAGCTGCCAGGCATACCTCCGATTTTCTGACTGCTTGAAGCGCGACAGCGGCATTTGCGCACTACAATTTGGGAACGAATATAGTGTGACCGACACTTATCCAAGTGCCGAAACCATACGCCGTAGAGCAAAGAAAGACGTGACATGGGCTCTGAGAAAAGTTGTACAAGAAAAAAATGATCTGTCTTGCGTGGTCTTGTTTCTTTTTACTCCGAGCGGTTCGTACCTCCAGGCCTGCGCGCTACTCAAGTGACCTAGCAGTTCAATTATTAAAGTAGCCAGCAGTCTTTTTTGTTAAGAAAGGCATCGCAAGTCAGCCAAACGATGATTATCTTCACCTGACTGAATAACACCACACAGAGCGCAAGTATTTCTAGACTGCACACGGGATAGCGTGACGCCACCGGTTTCCACTGCCAGGAAAAATGATTTGAATGGGTGTGACCTAATTCTGAGTTTCCATGGCTACATGTTCTTAGTCAGAAAAATTTCAGTAACTTGGCAGACCAAATTACTCAATATCCTGAGACAAATCGATAACGTCTTGTCAGAATATCATGCTCTGGACCAGGAAGAAAAAACCGTCTTCCGCGCGCAACGTGCGACTTTTTCCCGCAGTGGATCAGTTTCCTTAGGCGTCACTTTACTCGTGCACGCAGGCGTGCGCACAGGAACACAGGGGGACGCTCCCTCCACTCCCAAACTCCTTGTGTTCCTTGGAGATGAGTCAATTCAGCCCAATACCTTCAGTCAGTTAGACCTATTCCGTCATTTAATCTTTAGAGTGATGACTGTCCGGCTTTCACAGTAATAACGACATAAGGAACGCAACATCAGAACTTCTTGTGTTGAATTTCAAGAACTCTTTACTCTCTCATTTACCCCATAATGATGGAGACCAGTGGTAGTGCTAAAAAACAGGACACAAGAAGGCAAAAAAGTGACACACATATCGCTATATTTTATTTCAACCTCTAGGTCATGCGCAGCTATTAGAACTCCTTCCTTGAGAAAACTATAGACTGACTGCTGCCGCATGCACTACCAGCTGCATCTATCCATACAGCTTCTACAATCCAATGTGCTACTTCGCAGACATTCCTACCGAAAATAGTGGTAATTTGAGAGCGTGGATTACATTTGGAATTCTTGCAATGCAGACACAGCGATCCGTCTGGTGGCGTCTTGTTCACTTTGTGGCTATGCACAGGCAGCGTGTCATTAATACACCGTAAGTCTGACCTATGTAACTTTTTCCACAACTTAACGAAATCCAGTATACAACACCAGTGCAGCAATCCACGTTTCTATTCGTGCGTTGTTTTGCACGTTTAGGTTCAGCCACTGCATTTAGATTAGTTTTACGGCATAGGCTGCCTAGTTTGTTCGGAGTAGAAAAGACCACGTTGATGTCTGCACGATGTGCTATTTCTTTAAGGTTGTGAGAGAAGCAATCATTACACAGAACTACAGTGATCTGCTCATGACTGTCTCTCTCTTTGAGGACACGTCTTACTAATACAGATGTACCTGTTTGAGCATACTTTGTGCTACGGACACTAGGGCATGATTTGGGTAGCCAGCCTCCAGAAGTCGTGTGGCTTGCGCTCTCTTTGTTGAGTTCTAGCGTCCTGTTTCTTTGTGCTACCACGGTTATCCAGATATGCCATACCAACATGCCTTCTAACGACTTTAACCAATGGCAGGAATTAGTGGGGACTGGATCATCGGTACATTTTCATTTTTGCATCTAATGCGAAGCTCGTCTCATGTCGCACGTGTCCAGCGGGGTGGCTCAAGTAGGGGCTGGTGGGGGGGGGGGGGGGGGGCGCTACGGTGTAACCTTGGTTCCCCCCTTTGCCTATGCGCGCACCATGCATATTTCGCCTCTGAGGTCTCGGACTGAAGTGACATGATCTATTGTGTGGGATCGGAGACTGGCAAAAGAGAAGGGATGTGTCCAATGCGTGTTTAATACGTGGCAACATTAGATACTAGAAACCTGTTTGAATGTGCACTGAACCGCAGCCAACCGCAAAAGACATTTTGGGAAACACTGTGCTGTATCCAGAACTACAATAAAGCTATAAATTTGGTGTTACAGAATAGTTTCAAGGGTCATTCCTATAGCTCGTGTTCAGCTCTTTTTCTACATGTTCTTCTCGGCACATGGTGCAGGAAATAAAAATTGAGTGACTATCCCTTTGATAAAGAACGGAAGGAAACAGAATGGCATAAGGCAGGGTGGTTAACAAGAAAAACTTCCTGTTGGCTACTCTACACTAAGATATCAGGGAAGGGGAATGGAAAGATGGCAGAAAGAAAAACACTGTCTCCGCAAGGCAGTGAAGGCACTCTGCTGGTTTTTGAGAAGGACAGGCTTGTGCGAACTCCTCTCACTTGTGGTGTGGTCCCGCACGGTTCAGACCCCGGGAATAACTGGCTATATATCATTTCCAGCTGCTGTGTAATTCAAGACGCGAGTAAGCGTAGAACGTGCAACGGCGAGTAAAATTATTTTTATGGAGGTGAACGTTTGTGAGTGCGTGAGCACTTGCGTTAATGCAGGTACGTGACTAGAGTCTCAGTATACACGGCTAATAATAAGTCTGTGCATAGTCTGCGAATCTTTTGGAGGGTCAGGGAGTATCCGCTCAAAAAAGAACAGTTACTGTTATTTTGTACATCTGTTTGAAATGGGGTGCCTAATGGTGCGTAAAGGCACCGACATCTTCTAATCACCACAAAATAAACAAAACGAAACATATTGCTGCACTAAAACGCCAATATGCCTACCTTTGGGTTACGAAGTTACATATAGTTACATTACATTCACAAAGTTCCACTGTGTCGCTTCAAAAGGAGGAAATATTGCCAAATAACACATTTCTCTTGTTCACGTTAAGCTAAACACAGGGATTTATTGTCGGCGCCTACAATCAGCTCAGAGTGTTACGTTACTTCGCCACTTAACCAGATTGTGGGGGCGGTCACATGTGAACTGCCTGCCTTGCGTGTTCAGCTGCGAAACAAAAACAAAAAAAAACAAAAACCAAAGGCTCTCAAGAATGATTCACCATGGCTTGAACTATATTCAATGTTCTGATAATCTGTTTCGAGCATGAGTGTTCAGATACGGCTGCGTTGCGTTCTCCTTTAGGCCTATATCTCCTAATCTTGTCCAGCGCGGTGGATCAGTGGCTATGGTGCTCGGCTGCTCCAGTGATGTTCCGTGCAGGGGAATTTTCCCTTTTTCAGGGAATTTTCGACAGTCATTTTGGACGAAAGGGAAAAAGGGAATCTTCGCGATATTGCAGGGAAATTTTTAGGGGCGGCGAAATTTTTTTTTATAACGATCAAGAGACTGTGGACATGAGGCTTTCGCATGTCGCACTCGTTTCTGGCGCATGTAGCGCGCAAAACCACAGCCTCTAAGGTTCGTTTTTAAAAACCATAGTCTTTCAACGCAGAAACATTGATGACATTGATTTGACTGACTGCTGGTTTGTGTGGCCAGCGATTCAGCTGCCCGGCGAAAGTTTAAGCCCGTGCTCAAAGCCCGCCCATCTTGATCTGGTGAATCTGTTCATACTTATGAACATTGTCAATCAAAAAGCAAATATTACGCATATTTGAGGCGCAATATCAATACGTACGTATTGGGCAATATCAATCTTCACACACAGCAGAACACCCGAGTGAACTAAAGCAGAAGATGAACAAGCCGCCGAAGATGTCGATTTTTCGGTTTGCCCTAGAGGGCTGACATGTTCTAGTCATTGTGCTGTGATCCTAGCTTTATATATTTTAAAGACCTTGCTTTTTTTCAGTTCGATGCACACAAAAGTTCTGCGGTCAATTGAAAGGTTTCCCAGTCAATATATATTCTAGTCACTCCACATTTATTTATTTTTTTCTTTACGGTAGTTTGCAGAACCGTTCCTAATCAAGTCAATAAAATGTTAAATACCACCACAAAAAGCTTGTTTTATTTCACAATATTTAGTCACCATTATTCAAAAGTTGACGTGCTTTTTTGTACAAACTGTGGTGCATATAGATACACAGCGTCTGCTAGGCACATTAATGTACGCCACGTCACTCAGTAACAAAAAAAAAACAATATTAATAAACTTTTCTTCTTATGCAGTGGCCGTGTGCATGAGCATGTACAGCATTCCATCCGCATCGCATACCGCTTAAAGCGAGCTACAAGGTAGCTCCTTCGTACTATTAAAAGCCGATCTGAGAGGCGATGCTTTGAGTTGGGCAGGAAAGAAGAGAAAGCAATGGGAGGAGCCTGAAACACGTCGAACACTATATATATAAATATATATATATATATATATATATATATATATATATATATATATATATATATATATATGTACTTTTTTTGTGCAGGGAAATATGCGGGGATTTTTGGCGATGTATGCGGGGAAAAATGCCGGAAATAGGGAATTTTCGGGCCTCGGAAAGGGAATTCTTCTGTCCAGGACGGAACATCACTGGGCTGCTCAACCAAATGACACGGGTTAGATCCCGGCCGTGGCGGTCGCATTTCGGTTGACGCGAAATGGTTAAAGCCCGGGTACTGTGTGATGTCGGTGCACGTTAAAGAACGCCATATGGGCGAAACTTCCGCAGCCATCCACCACGGCGTCCCTCGTAATCATATCTGGGTTTCGGGACAGAAAACCTCAGATAATATTCTTATTTCTTAATTAGCTTGCCTGTGGTAGGCGTTGTCGAAGTCCTAATGTTTTTCCCGTCAACAAGGTGGCCAGGGTGCTGGAGTGCCGAACCGAAGGCTCTGGGATCGAATCCCGGCCGCGGCGGCCGCATTTCGATGGAGGCTAAATGCTAGAGGCCCGTGCACTTATACTTAGGGGCGCGTGAAAGAACACCAGGTGGTCCAAATTTGGGGAGCCCTCAACTACGTCATATTTAATGATATCGCGTTTTTGGGCGTAAATCCTGACAGTTCTTTTTATCACTACAGTGGATGCTTTGCACTGTGGACAAACGAGAATTCATTTGCTTGTTGACATGCAATTAATAACCGGTCTTAAGGTTGCAATAATGCAATGTTGTTTTACTTGAACAAGGTTTTTTTTTTTTTTTTTTGTTCCAACTCTTCATTATCTCAATGCCTAGGCGACCACGCTTCTTTATTAAATTTCTTTTTTCATTCACGTGCATTGCACTCCCTTTCTTTCAGGGATTCTGCAAGATCGAAAACGGAAGCGCCTTGAAGCCGTACATTCAACAGCCGCGCCTATGATGGCGACATCTCTGTCTTGCAGCTTTCATTTTATTACGAAGTAAGATCCTCTCGCTTCATTCTAGGTGCAAAAAGGCAAGGTTTACAACTGCAAAGGCTGCATCGGCCACGGCACAAATTACTATCGCTGACACATGTCGAAGCGTTTACTCATCTTTAAAAGCAGAACACAGCGTTAACTTTCTGCGCATTTACGATTATGCGTCTGCAAATCCCCTTGCATGCCTTCACCACGATGCGTCACTACCCTGTGCCAAATCAACCTATCAGCACAAGCTGCCCTCCTCACCATTCCCTTCCCCACGGAACACCTTCAAAAGCCGCCACTAGCGCACAGCCGAACTTCTTTCGTGCCTTAGGGCACAGTTAGATTGAGTGTTTTCTAGCATCCCGAGGCGCAGCTCGGCGGCGATGTTTCGGGCCGTCTTGCTTCTGCTGCTATTTGCAAAAGTGATGGGTGATGGTACCACGAACTTGTTCAAGGGCTGCGTACGGAGCCCTGACCGGCGCGTGATACCTGGAATATGTACCCTGGCTCCTGGGCGCTCGCTTCCTGGCAACCCTATTCTACTGCGCTATGCGCACAAGGTTCTCAAGAGGCGCCACTACCAACCGCGCAAGGGAAATCGCAACACCGTTCTCCGACTCATTCGCGCAGGACTGATGGTGAGTTTATTCATCATTACTGCAGCTGCCCAGAACGCCTGTACGACTACCATGAATTGAAAACAACCATCAATATGAGTTAACCACTGAATATTAAGTGGACGGTAGTGTAAAAAAAAATTCCAAATGACCTTTATATTAATTCAGTGGTGTCGTTACACTGACTTCCTTTATTGCTATTCCCCGGTGGTACAGTGATAGGATGCTCGGCTGCTGACCCGAAGGTAGCGGGTTTGATTCCCGCCGCTGCGGTTTGACTTCGGCGGAGGCGAAATGATAGAGGGTCGTGCGTTATGTGATGTGAATGAATACTACGGAACACAAAATTGTCAAAATTTGTGGAGTCTACGAATGTTTCACGTTTAAATCTCATGCGATTCGTTATTATTCCATCATTGCGTTACTCTTGAGGTGGTTGTCATATAATAAGCGTGGATTTTTGCTCTACTAAGTAATTCATTCGGCGCAATAGAAAAATGATTGGGACAGAGCAGAGCTCAGAAGACATGTTGTTCAGGTGGTCTAGTTCGGATAGTTATGAGATCGCCCATCCGCCGTAGTGGAGCAATGGTTATGGTGCTCGGCTACTGACCCGAAGGTCGCGGGTTAGATCCCAGCCGCGGCGGTCATACTTCGACGGAGGCAAAGTGCAAGAGGCCAGTGGGCGATGTTATTGCGAGGTAAAGGACACCAGATGGTCGAAATTTCAGGAGCCCTCTACTGTGACATCTCTCATAGTCATATCGGGGTTTTAGGACGTAAAACCCTAGATGGGATTATAATAATATGAATAAGGTCTTCCGGCAACCTGTTACAAAAACTGCCAGGTCAAAGTCTTCTTGATGGCAACGTAATGCAGAACATTGCAGTGTAAAACTTGTCTAGTTGTTCAATTTTCATGGTACAAAGCACTTCAACAGCGTCGAAAAGACGAGGCAAAGAAGTGTAACGGACATGCTCCGAACTAAGGGCTAATACGTGTATTGAAATTAGAAGAAAAAATAAGTGCAAAAAGCTTAAGCGCGATTCTTCGCCATACTACATTTTACATCTGTCAAGGAAGGTGATTTCACAATCAAACTGGTTTAGAGATAAAGTGAATTGCTGCGTTCATTCTATTTATAATATGAAAAGCATGTGTTAGTTGCCGTACAGTTTTTTTTATCCGTGCGCACGAAAACGAAGCGCATTCTATAACAAGTGATTAACGATTCCATGAATGGTTTTGCTCTGACAGGAGGAAGGCGTGCCCTTTAAAGTGATCTGCCGGTGCAAAATTTCTTGATGCGGGTTCAAGTTTGATCAATGTAGTGTATTGCACTGCACGATTGTACTATTTTATACACAGCACCAAAACCACAGATAACGAACGGACATTCACAGATTATCTCGTCAGTCTTATGTCGCGTTTTCTAATGTTGAGTCGGAAGGACTGTGCAAGGAGAGGATGAACTCTTTGACACACAGCGCGGACTGGTCTCTACCCTACCGAGTCGCTCCGTTCTCTTCTACACTATTTTCTAACTCAACCTACAGTCCGATTGAACTCCAGCTGTTCGCAGCATTTCCTCTTGCAAGGCAGAAATACACAATCCTGCACCAGTGGGTGGGCACTTCAGAAAGACGTCATGAATCGGACGGCCGCTAACTGCGCCTTCACAGAACGTTACTGAGTGCCTGAGCGGGACTATTCCTTTATTCGTGGAGGCGATCCGCGGGCCGCGCTTTGGTTATTTGGGCGGGGCCTTTTTCGGACTTCTTACGTTTTAGGGGACCGTACTTTGCTTGACACTTAATAGTGGTTCCACTGATGAAATATCTCATGCTTTTCGTACAGGTCACCGATCCACCGCGTGGTCAAGTTGTCCGTGTGGAGTTCGTGACCGTGCAGAGTGACTGTGACCACTCGGTCCGCTACAGCCCAGAACTGTGCAAGCGAGTTGGTCGAAAGGTGAGGATGCCGGCAAATATAAAGTAAATCAACATTTAGCATCAGCATAAAATAATATTTAAGCTTCGCACCAAATTCGCGCTTGTTTTCAGCTCCGGCAAACGGTATGTCTATTGTGTCGGAAAATTGTATTTGAACTAATTTGATTTTGACTGCAAGCTCATAGAAGCCTTCCCCTTCAAAATACGGTGTTGTGGTGCGTATTTCTTATACATTTGAAGCTGTTTTCATTTCAGGCAAATGGGCTGTGCCAGGCGAAGTTCCTCGTGCAGTATGGCCTGGACGTGCTTCAGCGTGGCTGGTGCCACACTGTAGTAGGTGTGTTAGTTGTTGTTCAGTAGATTAAACGACTGTTCAATCATCGAACACAACTTTAATTTCTAGTTTCGCATATCTAGTTATACGCAAGGAAATACAGTAAACCGCTCTTCCAAAACACCTTACGCAGAGCACTTCAGCGTGCAAATACACAATGACTCACGTTGAACGTGACGTTAGTTAGAAGTTCAGCATGGTTTCAACATGATCATTTTTTTCACGATAATGCTTTTAGTTCGTCTAAAGAGCCCCTCGCTTGCACTCGTCAGCACAGCATTGTTATTAAAATAGAAATGTGGTCCGATTGCTTTGAGCTCTGCCCTAATCGGGTCATTCAATTTGCTCTTTTACATTTCAGGCGAGCCTGCTGCATAGCAAGATTCCGCTTCTGTGACCCCCTGAAGCGCGCATGCGCCAGGCGAGCGAGCCGCAGACTTAGGAATGAATAAAATGTCATGAGCATTTAGTAAGCAGTTCTGTTTATTTTATTGGAACGAGCGACGATGACGATTTCCGGCACTCCTGTCACTGACACGCACGTAGTTTTCAATTCGAAAGCTGATTCCTATTCGCTGGTATCTGTGCAGAATCCTGGTAATTGGAGATGTATCCTTACTTTTGCTTTGCCGTTATCAAAAGGAAGACCTTACATGGTTCACAAGCTTAAAGGAAAAAAACATGCTTGATCCCTCCGTCATAGGAATCGGTATAACACGAAAGTAAAACGTGCCCGTACCGAGGTAATTGAATGTTTGCTGTACATTGAAACAGGAGAGTTTGCACAACGTACAACGTGGATGCACCCATGTTGATGCTTGGTGGTACATCTCCATTCCGCGACAAACGTCCATGATCAACGAATAAACAAACCATTCTGGTATCTGTAGATGTTAACGGCGACAGCGTAATCAGAGCAAAAGGCGTGTAGCCAGAAGAGCGTCGCAATTGGGATGCAGAGCTTGGGCTAAGGTCGGCATCCCGCGGCATGTTAAAGTGTGATTGAACGTACGCCATGGTCGGACTAGAAGGAAACGCTGAGTGCGTCGTGTCGCCCTAGTAGCCCGGCCGCGACTTTTCTCGGGGCGAGTCTAAGAGAGGAAGGCGGTATTACAGCCACTGGAGAGAGGCGCGCGTCGCATTTTTGGTTTCGATGGACGCTATGAGCGAGGCCCACGCTTGCGCTAAGGTCGCCACCTCGCGTTGCGTGAAGGCGTTCACAAAATTGCACTTCTACTGAAAACATGCCGACTGAGACGGACGCGTAGCAGATGCTAATCTCGGAAGCCACAGCAATGATGAAGTACTTTACTTTACTGCTCTAAGAGGGCGACACCACCCCGCTGACGAGGAGCACTGTGATGAAAGTGGTAGATATAAACGGCGCGTTCGTAGAGGAGTCAGCGTCTGTGGCCGTGGCGCAATGGATAGCGTGCTCGGCTTCTGTTGTGGACCGAGAGGTCATATGTTCGATGCCCGTTGACGGAAACTCTTTTTCTTTGACATCTGATCGTTTACATTTTTTCAATGTCATTTCTGTGACGGAAATACGTCACTGAAGCCTTGGTGGGCCCCGGCATAAAGCACTTTCGTGTTAAAAAAGGCGCCAGGTGGCGTGAGGAAGAATGGTACAGTGGTAAGCACGGCTAGCGCGAACACGGGAAGCACGTGCCGCACGGTGCCATTAGAGACCCCTCCCTGTGCCGTCACGAAGCTCTGCACACGCGCTATTTCTTTTGCGGCGTGGTTGTCTCAATTTCACGCGCAGGGCGTCATCTGTGAGAGCCTTTGATGAATGGGCGATCTGTTGATGTGGTGCGCGCGATGGCATACAGCCTAGTACTTGACGTACTACGCATTCGCCGAGTGTTGCCTTCGTGTACGAAGGCATCGGTGCTAAAGCTGTACTCTACGCGTCCCTGTGTTAACGCGAACCCTGCTCATGAATGTAGCAGAAAGTTGGCCACTTCCAGAGGCCCTGAAGCACCGATTGAGGCGCACGGAGCTTCTAGTGAGTGAGACTTAACGTAGTAGGTACACGCCGAATGATTAGAAGGCACGATTAGAACTACAAGGTGGATTAAATTTGAATTAAATTCACTCAAAGAAACCACAGGTGATTTACGTTTATTAGCGTTTGATCATAGGAGAAATAAAATGAAAAGGTGAATAAAGTGTTAAAGAGAATGAAAGTTACGAGTATTAATGTCTAAATTAAGAAAATACAATTACACAGCTTATGAAAGATGAAGCTGAATTGAAATGAACTCAAGGTAATCAGTGGGGAAATTAACAGTACCTAAATCTTTAAGTTCAATTAACCTGAAGTAAGTGTTAATATTCAAAGGTGAATGAAATACATAAGTGAGATGGTAATGTGTTTCGGCGTCCGTAGTGATGTTACTTACGGCCACCAAGTTTCAGCACGTAGAACCCGCAGTTATGGCTGGCCTATCTGAAGAGAACGAGTAATAGAAACTAATTATGTTTGCGATTGAAAACGTCAAAGTGATTTATTGAGTGCCTAGTAACAGCGCAAGCTCCCTCCTGCGCTCTCATTAGCAAGCTAGCTAAAGGGTCTGTCTTTTTTCGTTAATCCTGCTGTTCCCACTGAAAAACCGGTGTTTACCGGTTCAACGATAAAGCATTTATCGTCAAACACCAGCTACTCATTTAAGTGGTGTTTACCGGTTAAATGACACAAAAGATCATCAAACATTACAACGCTTCATCTTTTATGGTGACATCATGACTCTAGAGCCTGTATTGTTTCAATTATCTGGGATATCCGGAAACATTATGATGGCGGTGAGAATGTAGTAATCTATTTATTCTGATCAAGGAGGGAACGCTTAACAAGAGCTTAATAAAGCCACTATTTGTATTTCAAAAGAGTGCAGAGACACCTAGCGACGGTGCCGGTGCGGAATACATCACCGCCATTATGGCGAGCAAGATAATTGATAGAAGGGGTGAACAATCAAAACAGTGGCCATTGTCTTGTTAACCAATCTTCCACCCCTGGCAAACGTATACCGAATCGCCAAGCGAACAAATCGCTCCTGTGTTTCGATGGTTGCGCAGAGAAAAAGCGACAAGAATATATTACATCCGTCATCATCAATCGCACATTTATGGCTAGCGAGAAGATTGTACACATGTGAAGTAAGAACTGCAAAATTGCTAGGAAGATAAATGTTTGATTCCATGATCTGAGCTGGGGACGGCTTAAGGCGACTCTCTGCCGTTCTTCATCGCTTTCTCTATTGTATCGCAATAGAAAGCGTACCGTCTTAAATGTCGAACCTTGCCGAGGTTTCTTTGAAAGTGACTAAATGTTTTTGAAACAGAATTTTTCGATCTGCGTTTAGTCTTCTTCCATTAGTGTAAGGATGCCGACAACACTGGTTGCTCGACGCGACGACGATTGTAGTGCCAGTGAAAGTCGAAAACTGGAACCACATGCACCCTTTGCAGGCTGCATTAAGTTTTGTTTAATAATGAAACAAATACCGTAGTGCTTGTTTAAAGCACGCGAACTGTCAATTTATTATTACGACTGTGTCTCCAGCTTTGTTTAGTCAGCCAGGAAAATAACCTCAGTCGAGCTAAAAGCCTGGTCTGCTGCTGCAACACTGGCACGCCGGCTTTGCGAAACAAAATGCAGTGGTTCCACTCATGTCGAGCAAACGAACATAAGAGGTGCTTCACAGAAGAACTGAAAGTGCCTGCTCTTTTTCAGTTATGTTTAGGTGTTCGGTGTTCATATGCGATATGGCAGCCAACACGGACGTATTGGTGAAGTGGAACCTAAAGGCAAACTCGTCTTCAATGTAGCAACCCGGAAGTCAGTATCGCTGCTCTTCGCCCAAGACGTTTCTTTTTGGGGACGAAGCTCCTTAAGCCGGGGCTCTGTATGCCGTCGGCGTAACCCGATGACGATGACGCTGCCATCACGGCACAGCACATGCAAAATAACGATTATACGCCATAACGATGACGATGACGGTGATGACGATGAAGAAGATGCGAAGCATCTTATGACGAAGCCCGTGCCCCCCATCGCACCATTGTCCGCCGTAGCCAGATGACGATGGCGATGATGCTGCCATCGCGGCACAGCACATGCAAGGTAACCATTATACGCCCATCCGTCCACAGAACATGCAAGGTATGCAAGGTACCCACTTCGTGCCCACTGTAACGTTCACGAAGTAGGGAAGCACCCCCTTTGGGAACCAGAGTATAGTATAATAAGGCCGTCAACCACTACCACAGTCACAAGAGTCATGGACGAGAGCACAGAGTGGCTGCTTAGCAATGGCTAGGCAGGTGGTGGGTGCAAGCAAAGAATAACACGACGAGCACACGAAGAACGTCGAGCAGTACGAGTTGCTCCGGGAGATAAACCACAGGCAGACCACTCTCGCGGCACCTCCGCTGCGCGTTTTCCCTAACGGGACCAGCCGGGTGTGGCAAGCAGTTCGTTCTACGCCTGGTGATGGACGTTTACAACCGATACAACGACGCAGGTCCCGACAACCAGTTCGTCATCTGCGCGAGCACGTGAAAGGCGGCGGTGGAATTAGGAGGAACCACCGTGCATTCTGTTTTGAAGCTCAACCGCAGCAAGACCAGGGACGCCGGGTTAAGCGACAGCGAGCTGAACACCTTCCGCGTGGCCTTTCGTCACGTCAAGTGTATCATCGTAGACGAAGTCAGCATGCTGTCCGCCGACAACCTCGACGCCATCGCATCTTCTACTCGAACGACGAGATGAACAAGTTCAACGCGTTCATTGCCTCTCAGCAAGGAGGAGATGAAGAAGTCGTTCGAGCTCAAGACACGTACATAGGGTGCGCGACCCAAGAAGCCATGCAAAGGTGGCTACAATGTCCCACACAGAGTTTGCCAACTTACCAATAGAGATTCCCATCGTCCATGAGAAGCCCTACATGATCACTACCAACACTGACGTCGTCGACGGGCTAGTGAACGGGGCGGTGGGAGCTATGAAGCTTTGCGAGCGAGGAGTGGTGGTGCGCGAAAAGGATGGCATCTTCCCGAAGCGGCTGTGGCTCCAGTTCGACGTTCCCACAAAAGGAAAGCTTGCTCATCCCCGCTCTCGTCAGGCTGTAGCCGAGGACGTGCGAAAGGGCTACGACGCCGATCCATCGTGGATACCCATCGAACCTCGCGCGGTCACCCTCACCACCGACCGCAAGATGGGCGTTGCTTGTAGACGACAGTTCCCCTTCGTCCAAGCCAGTGCGGTAACGGTACACAAATCTCAGGGCCCTTACTCTTCGGTCGTCTACGAATACAGTAAGACGCACCCGCAGAAATTAGTGTACGTGGCACTCACCCGATGTACCAACGTACACAACCTATACCTGACCAATGCGAAGGGGGGATCATCGATCAGTTCCATCACAAGGCAAGTAACGAGGGCAGGGCCATGTTCAACGAGTTTCAACGTCTCGACCAGCAGAGGCTATCCACACTGACGCAACGCTACCTCACTACCCTGCGAGACGATGTTCACCACTCGACAGAGTTCACGCTGGCTCTGCTCAACGTTCGCTCCCTCAACGCACACGTCAAAGACGCACGCCTTTTGGGTAAACCTGTTTCACATTCCAAGTTTCCATCAAATTTCACATTCCATCACATTCCAAGTTTCCGTCCAGCGCGATCTCGTGTAAATGGATGGACACTTGGAATTCCGGAAGTCCTTACGACGGGGTCGTCCGCACCGATGAAGCGGAGCATCCTGCAGGAGCGTCCTGCATTTTGACCTTAAACATATTTGTTTTCGAACAAAACAAGTCTAACTGCGAGAGTGTTTTTATCCTACCAATAGATTGAACCACGTCTCTCTTGGGTGACGCTAGCGGTCCTACTTTCACGACTTTCAGAGCCAAATTGAAAATTCAACTTATTTTTATTACACACAAGCATGCTCGCTGCCACCGATGTGACTAACAATCTTTTCATTTTCACCACAATCAGACAAAATTTCTCAGCGGTAGACAGTCCATATAAGGTTAGGCAAGGCGAAGCCACAAATACTCTTGGAGATAAAAACAAGCCCAGAAGTACACACCCGCTTAACTGCAGGTTGGTGGAGCAGAGCGGCGCTTTCTTCGATTATTTGTGGATGGCTTCGTCGGTTCCGCAATAGTCACCTGAGACACTATCAACCATTTCGACGCAGCAAGCACAATTATCCGTGGGTGATGCTCAAGGCAGCGGTATGCCAACAGTATTATAGTATCGATTTGGGATAGTTCAGATGGAGTCGGAGGTGTGGGTCTCGACGATCAAGACAACACAAACGCCGACTAAACATCTAAATTGGCACACAACAGCGGAAAAGAGGAAAACGTAGGAGGTCGTTAACCGAAGGCTCACCATCCAATCTATCTTTACTTCAACAGCGTAAAAAACCGGGCGAGTTGGTTGTACTTCATTGTTAAAAGCAGCGCAAAAAGACGAAACACAGTGCTAGTTCAGCGCTTGTCCTGTGTCCACCTTCATCTTGTGTTTTGTCTTTTTGCGCTGCTTTTAACAATGAAATATCTTTACTTGTTCGAGAATATAAATGCGTGCTGAAGACTCGACGAATGCGCAATTTTATAAAGACACAGGAATGAAGAAAGGCGCCTTATGGTTGATGCCTGTCTTATAGATGGTAGTGAAAGAGTAGGCGTGACTCAGCCGTTCAATCACTTCCATAAAGAAGAAATAAAAAAGCCTGAACAGCTATCTCTCCCGTAGACCCTCATGCGTGCCCAATTATCAGATGCTGCTCCACACCTGCGCATGCACAGATAAGTTGTTGTGTCTACTTTTTTCCGCCGCTGTTCGTCTCTTCAGTTGTTAGTCGGTGTTTGTAAGGGGCTGGTGAGCGCCCGAAAGTCTGGTCACACTGATGTCGTGGCTACGGGGACTAAATCTGCTTTGCAATATGCGCGTGCTTGGCAGGCCCATTGACAAATATAGACTCCGTATAAAAGCCTCCTGTATGGATGGTGCATCATGCTACATGATCATTTTATCAACTTGTGTGCACAGAGAGCTACAAATGCGCACCCAAAATATTAATACGCAGGTGTGTTTAGACTAAGGCACGTCCTGCACTACGACTGTTCGCAGTCATCGGTTTGCGTACCCAACGCATTTACCGCGTGTGAAGGAACAGTTCAAGTGACCTCTACTAAGCCAAGAAGGCGCAGCGAACCGACCACATCCAAGAAATATATCACTTATAAGCAAGTTCCCACAAGCAATGATACAAGAAGGTCACATGATGAACGGTCACGGACAACGGCGATGTACCTAAAGAACACCCACGATGCATTTTGAACGACAATGAAGGATGTCAACGCCTGCTACAACGAATTTCCATGCGACACTGAATGGCGTTGAAAGCCCAAACGATTTAATAAAGGATCGTTGTTTCCGAAAGAAATAATACATGCAGAGGAGTGTTGATGACCTGAGCGCCAATAACATTTTGCAAGAATTCGTGGCTCCTCAAGAAAACCCGCCACAAATGGAAACACTTTTTTCTCTGTCCATCGTCTGTCCATCTGTCCGTCCGTCCGCGGACGGACGGACGGACAGATGGACAGACGGACAGGATGGACACCGGACGGACGGACACCGCGGTGTCCGTCCGTCCGTCCGTCTGTCGGTCTGTCCGTCCGTCCATCTGTCTGTCTGTCTGTCTGTCTGTCTGTCTGTCTGTCTGTCTGTCGGTCCGTCCATGTCCGTCCGTCCCGTCCATCCGAGCCCTGGCACGGAGCCAGGTGGCCGCCGGGATGCGCAGACGGACGCCGGTCGCGTCGGACTCTACAACGCTCGCTCTTTGCTTGCGTAGCTTCGCTGTGCCCAGCGTTTGCAATCATTCTGACCGACGCCGTCTCAATGGACACAGGCGTTCACGGAATACACCTTCGATTTTACAAAGGGCCCGTCAATTTAAGCGCTGGAACGCTATGGCGTTTGCACGATGCACAAAGCGCGAGAAAATACTAACGCATGCGAACGGAGGAAGATTAGTCTCACGTCTCGCTGCGACTCGCGGTAAAAAAAATTAAAAAAGAAAACACGCACTCATTCGCTTTGTGTTATCCCACTGAGAGTGTAAAAGAAAAAAAGACATGGCATAGTCAGTGGAACGGCCACACGCTTTCGCCGAACACACTTTAGAATGTACAAAGTGTCGTTCAGTTTTTTTTTTTAAATAAGCCATAAACAATGATTCAAAAGCGAAACCAAAACAGGGAGCTGCTCCGCGCTCGGTATGCGATGACGTCACGAAATCCGCTACACACCGCCACGGCTGGCCAGGGTGTAAACATAGTACACGTGCTTCTTCCATCGCGCGAAAAGCGAGCTGGCGATGTCATCCGAAGCTGAATCAAGCTGTGCCAGCCCGTCTGAACTTACCAGTGACTAGTTCAGTGATGACTGCAGCTACTCTCTGAGCGCGGAAGCATCGCCTTTGATTTCGACCCGCCGGCGCGTCAATCAGCTGACGTGCCTCGCATTGATCTCGTCGTTGCTCAGTATTGTGCGGGCTTACTGTAAGACCCGATGTCAACGACGACTAAAGCCTGTTTCACATGCGAGCGATTTTGCCCCAAGAGCGGAGCGGCAGCCGTCGCACGAGCCCAAAACAGGTTTCTAGAGCGTCTACTAGACGCTGTGATCGATCGCCAGAGTTGGAAAAATTCGCTCGCGGTAGAGCTAGAGATAGTAGAGCGTCTGACCAAAGGGGGAGCAGTGACGTGCGGAGCACGGGACAGCAGGGGAGGAGTCGAGGAGCGGGCGCGCGCGTCGGGAGGAACTCGCTCCGACTCGGTAGCAGATGTGGTAGCAGATGACATTCGTCCATTTCCAGAGCGGCGGGCATCGCGCAAAAGCGGCGCATGTGAAACGAACTCGCGTCCGCGCGTCCCACTGCCGCTCATCACCGCGACCGCCGCCGCTCTCTCGCATGTGAAACGGGCTTAACGCGTTATGCAGCTGACAAAACCCAACAAATGTGCTCGCGTCGTAGTCGCCTCGTAGAAGAAAGTGCGCGCTACATCCTCGTGCTGGGCGAGACGGCGTAGGCACGTTACATCACATACCAGCATGGCCCGCGTATACAGGCGTGTTTCGGAATCGGCTACCAATTTTTGAAATTCGTTTCCTAAAGAGCTAAGTGAGTTACGGCTGTATAATTTGGCACATATCATCAGGGTGCCGAAGAGAACATATGCTGAAACTTTTACAGAAATCGGTGACTGTCGAAAAATCGCCGGAGTTCCCCTTTAAAGGGGTGGTGCCACCAAATTTCGAAGCTATAACAAGCCTCTTGTGGGTTTCCTCTGTATGCAAGGACACTCCACACGAAGGGTCGGACACAGCAAACGTTTAGAACATATTTTAATTCACTTCCAAGGTGTACCAAAACGCTCATTCTCCCGATCGATGCCCATCGCTAGCGCAACGAAAGTTGTTGTGACGTCACACCAGATCTGTAGTGACGTGAGTGACCTCCGGACCTCCGCCACCTCCGAAACGTACGTACCGGCAAAGCATCGGTTGCTACATCACTCGCCGAGTTGCGATCGCTTCCTGGCTAAGTGCTGCGCATCTTCGCTCGAGCCTTGTGTGGTCACGTGACCAAGTCTCCTACACTTCTACGTCACTGCTCAACTTGGTGCCCAGAAACCGAAACCGAAAGTTGTCCGCACAAATAAGGCGATATTAAATTATTTACGAGAATACGTGAATCTTGGTGCGTGTATCATGCTTCCTAGAGCTATAAGAAACGCTTGCAGCGAAGACGCGCAAGCCACAAATTTGGTGGCACCACCCCTTTAAGCACCTAAGTTGTGAGTCAGCTCATGTAAATTGTTCTCTTTTTTTTTTCGCCCTGGATTTCTGGGTCCTATCGTACGTATGTGAAAATGAAGCAAAATCATATTGCCGGAGTCACAATGTTTTCAGAGGCCCCAGTTATTTCATAACCAATTTAATTAATCATAAAGTTATAGAATGTTTTAGTTTTCCACTCGTGCCGAGACCCAAGGTGCATTCCACAAAAAAGAGACCATTTGGGGAACGTCATAGTTGCCACAAACCGAAAAGCCCATAATCGGAAGGTATAGATATGAAATCGCCGGGAAGGTGCATTCAACGACAGGCTGAGAGCTAGCTGGGAAAGCATTCCCAGCTAGCTAGTAAGTTGATGAACGCCGCAATTAAACCACGACAAAAATGTACTGCTCGGTTAATCAGCAGGTGAGAAAACATGCTTAAAAGGGCACTGTTAGGGCTTTCGTTGACGGCGCCCATTGTGCTGACTGCAATGCACCTCACTTCTATCAAACCAAGTGGCACTGCCGGAATTTAACATGGTGCCGTTAGCGACGGAATGCGGGGGTAAAGCATGACGCCGTTGCCTCGATAATCCATTTTTTGTGGGTCAGAATGTTTAAAACAGGGCATTACGGCGGCACCTAGGGAGCA
>JALIZH010021764.1:0-34999 GCA_030522465.1 Rhipicephalus appendiculatus | reverse complement strand
GTATACACGACAACATATATACAAAAATACTGCTTTGATTCATGTACAACACATATAAGAAACACACACTACGAGAATTATTCGTCAAGGACAAGTTCGCGTAGCAGTAAACAACTTGATGTGGTGACTATCCTGTCGAGGTGTTGCGCTGTTAAGTAAAAGGACGGAAGGTTCGATTCCCGTTTATGAACACAAAACAAACGTTTATGAACACTGACACAAAATTTCAAGCTCGAGATGTGTCCTTCATTCGATTGCTCGGTATGCATAGGTTTTTTTTTACCAAGTTTGAATGGCGTCCGTCGCCTGGAAGTTACTTTTATTTCGAGGGGAAAGAGCGTAGGAACACTCAAAGGTGCTTTCAAGCCACCTTGCGACATCGACACTGCTCTGACGTGTTCGGTGTGGCGCATTCCATCCTGAGTGACGATGCGCTAGTAGCGATGACGTCGACGATCCGAGTGCTCTTATTGTGGCGCCTAATAGCGCCGATGCCTGGAAATGGTCTCACTCTTCACTCCTGATTTTGGAACACCCGTGTGCTTAGAATAAGGTGAACATTAAAGAATACCGGCTGGTTAAAACAAATCTAATGTTCCCCAGTACGGAATGAGGGACACCGTCGTATTCATATCCTGGTTATGCACGAAGCGAGAATGTAATTTTGCTAATCGATTGCAATAAAAATTTAGATAGACAGATTGATTAATTTCATATGAAAACTACAACGAAGAACCTGCGCTACAGTTTTTTACTCCGCCTATATTCTGTTCGCACAGTACTGTGTTGGGAGAACTTGGTACGTAGTTAATTAAGGTCATATGGCTCGATGTAAAATAATTAAAAAAGGAGATGTCTTTTTTTTTTCTACAGTTATATAAAAGTGGAACTCATAACCTCAATTAACTATCCTTCGGTATTACTTTCTCGATCTTCAGACGCGGCTTTGCTGCGCCGGGTATCAATAAGTAAATCAATTCTTTTTAAAAATTTCGCCTAGCGGATGGGCAGGAGGCGGAATTGGCCTCCCAACCAAATGGCCGGCAACAAAAATAAAAGTTATTTCTCTCTCTCTCTCTCTCTCTCATATATATACATTGCATAGCTCTGCGCATGCTTGCACAAAGTCTCACTTTTGTACACCCTCCTCCGACGCCTTCACGTGAAATGGAACTTTCTTAGAAAAAAATATAATTTTCGTGTGACATTTCTGTACTACTGAGAACTAACTATCTGTTTTAGCGTCTTGAATTGGGCTGGTTGGTACATACTGATTTTGAATGAAGGAACAGCGCTGGAACAGCACGGAGACGAGAAGACAGAAACACGGCGCTGACGAACAACCATATTTTATTGCGTTTTCACGTCAATATACGAGGGCTGTTCAGAAAGAAACCGAACTTTTCCAATAGCACGCCAACCACCAGAGCGAGCGGGCTGCACCTACTAAGTGCACGTAGCACCAAGATAAAACAAGATACTCTCATTATGCGCGTTTAACTCTTGACCGTTAGTTCGCGAGCTACAGCCGATAAAGTGAGCACATGGAGAGGCTGTTCTTCTGATTTCTGCCAAAGTGGCAATGAAAAACCTGGAAGAACAACGTGTGTGTGTGAAGTTCTGCTAAAACTTGAGAAAGCTTTCGCAGACATTTCATTTGCTTAGACAAGTATACGGGGACGGCTATATGAGTCGCACGCACTGCTATGAGTGGGTCAAGCGTTTTGAACACGGCAGAATGTCGGTCGGTGACGATACCCAAGCCCGGACGACCTTTCAGATCCACAGATGATGACCACGTCGATAGTCCGAGCTGTGATTCGAGGGAATATTCGTTAGACTATTCCAGTAGCTGCTGATGAAGTGGATATTAGCGTAGGTTAATGCCATGAAATTTCTTTCTATTTTCTCTATCCCGAATACGTTGAAAGGACGCCGTTTCCGAACCATACAGGAGATCCAGGACAATACGAGAAGAGACCTGCGGGTCACTCCAGAAAGGGCGTTGTAAGAGGCTTCCAAAAAATGGAAGTAACGATTGGAACAGTGTATTGCCAGTAGAGGGAAGTAGATTGAAGGGGGCAATGCTTAAAATGTTGTACCACAAGCAGTGAAGGTGTTATAGCAAAAGTTCGGTTTCTTTTTGAACACACCTCGTATACAGGAAAAAACACAGTGAACAAATCGAGGAACAATCAGTGTCTTCTCGTCTCAGTCCTGTTCCAGCGCTGTTCCTTCATTCAAAATGAGTAACTACCTGTTAGTTTTCAATAATATTGAGTGTAACAATGAAAAACGAGCCCTTAAATTTCCACTTCTTTCCTTCATTTTTGTACTACAGCCATAGGCGTGCACGAGGGGGGGCAGAGGGGGGCGGCCGCCCCCCCTAGTCACCTAAGAAGGGGGGCGCAAAGTCTGCCTCATACATTGATTTAATAGGGAGTGGGGGGCGCAAAGTCTGCCCCTACATTGACTTAATAAGGCGCGGAGGGGGGGCGCTGCGATGAACCTTCGCCCCCCCCTGAAGGGGAACTCTGCGCACGCCTATGACTACAGCCACCGTATGCCTGCTGATAAAAGTTGCAATCGGTCGGCACCGATCCTGCGTCACTCGGACAGCTTAAAACACGCGCGAGTGGAGACTCCCGCTCCCATTCAGTGCGAGGGAACCTCCAGCGGGCTTATATGCCTACACGCCGAGACGCGTAACGTTGTAAGGGGGGACGCCTAAATGGGGGCCCTCTCGGCCCGCGCGCATCCAAGTCGCGTTCGTCGCGTGCTGCCGTCGCGTTGCGGTTTTCCTCGGCCCATATTGTGAACAGGTTCGGACGGCGCCTTGTCTGCGTGCGGTCTCATAGCCCGCAGCATGCCTCGCGGTCGCACCAAGACGAAGAAGCGGGTCATTAACCGACCGCCAGAGGACGAGTAGTTGCCGCGACCACGAGGTGGGCATCAGCGTCTCTGCGCCGACAGCTAAATTCCACGACATCAATACACGATTACAAACTATGTCGTCTATATTTATTTTTATTTTTGTTTATTTAAACATACTGCGGACCAACATTCTGGTCCAAGCAGGAGTGGCAAAAGAAAACATCAAGTGAATTGTTACAGCAAAAATAAGAATACATGACTCTGTCGCAAAGAAAAGGAACACAATCATTAGTACGCTAAGAGAGGCATCACGTCTGTGAAACAACATTACAACATATTGGAACGCCTAGACACCAACGAGATAATTTTCTAGTGACGTAGCGAAATTTTCAGTGGTAAAAATCTCCTGAGGCAGTAAATTCCAATCTGTGACTGTTCTAGGAAAGTAACTATGTTTGTAAGCATCAGTTCGTGCAAATATCGGCAGTTGTTTTTTTATATAAGTTCGGTTTATTGAAAAGTAACGATACCATTGCAAGAATAGCGAGGTTAGAGAAAAACTTCCCCGCTTATGATGTACGCCAAGCCCCAAGTGTGGCCCTTATCGAAATACAAGACAGATTAAACAAATTACGGAAATCAAATGTTGAAATTTGCACTGCCTACACTTCTAAACCGCATAACAGATGAACGTAACATTAACATATCTAGTGTATAAAGAAAATAACTGCGATGAGCCTTTGTGTAATGATGTGATGTGACGACTACCTTTTTTTTCTATGGCTGCATTGTAATCTCCCGTTTTTAAAACCCATTCTGAAACATACATACTTCTCTTACTATAGGATGTACTTAGCCGCATGCTTCTTTGCTATCCTGTGTACTAGGGGGTCAGGGCTCCCCAAGCTGTTTTAGCAGCTTTTACCTGTCCTCCACGTAACATGCTCTTGTTGCTGCGGAATAAAATATCAATTTCAGTTTCAATTTCAATACCGTCCACGTCGCTCGTACTGGAGTCGGTGCAGCCTCTTGTACAGTTTGCACGCGTACGTGTTTCTGTTCGTCTATCGATGATGTTGCCAATCATAAGTCAGCGAACTCACTCATCAGTCGACTCACTCGGACTCACTCAGACTCAGATCGAGCCGTGAGTCTGCGTCTGAGTGAGTCCGGGTTAGTAATATTTTGGTGAGTTTAAGTCCGAGTGAGTCCGGTTGAAGAAGATTTTCCCGAGTGTGAGTCCGAGTGAGTTCGGCTTAGGAAAACTTTGGTGAGTCTGAGTCCGGGTGAGCCCTAAGCTCAAAATATATGTCATGAGTGAGTCTGAGTGAGATCCACAAGTTTTGCCGACCTATGTTGCCAATAGCGCACTGCAATAGGCTGTTCTTTATGTTGAGAACACTCTGCGATAATGATCTCCAGTGTGCACAAACAATCCGCATGTTTTAAACAAACAGATGTGTATGACGCATAAACTACAGAAAGAGCAGACGACCATACTTTCACAATTATGTTCTTCAGCGTCAGTTAGCCGCTTTGAGAGACAACACTGGTAACATTTTCAAGACATATGGCCGTGTCTATTATTCTCGCTTACTAAGGAAGCTCAAGTATGTGATGTATATTAGTTGATCACAGGGTATTAAGGCGACAGCGTTAAAGAGCTCGTTTCGTAGAAATTCCGGCGTCGGCGGCGGCGTCGTTGGTTGTGAGCGAAAAATCATCATCTTGTCGGTGACCGAAAAATCGAGAAAGATGCAAATAAAATAAATAATAAGAAATTCCGGGTCCGAATGAGCATCGAACCAGGGGCGTCTGCGTGGCAAGCAGGTGTTCTACCACGCAGCCACGCTTCAGCTTGTGATTCCATATAAAATAACTTCCTCTGCTTGGAAATGCAGTGAAAATAACTTTCATGCTTTGCAAACACGCGCGTCCTGTATACAGGCGTCACAATACAACATATAATATCGCAGTACTATTGCGTGGTACAAGCGTGCATAGACATCGGGCGTCAGAAGATGTGAATATCACAACGACATTGTCGTTCAAAGCCGTGTACCCATTACAAAAGGCACACAAGTTACTGCGCGTATTCCCTTAAGACCACGTAGTGGGTGCATAGCAACTTCGAAAACATTTCCCGCATTTACCGCGCATAATTGCTCGTGGTTTAAAGCATGCTACGCATTACATAGTGTGCACTAAGGGATTGAAGTACGGACTAGGGACAGGATATCGCTATCGCGTTCAACTCTTAAAGGCGAAGCTTAAGGGTCCCCCCAATTTTTTTATTCGGCCCGCAGGCTCCGTGTGTATTATTGTTTATGGCACTTTATGTCAAAGATGTGATCACCTTTAAACGGCGCCGGCTACTCTGTTTCGCACGTACTTACGTGCATATTTACCGACTGAATGCTAATTAAAAGGTAGCCACACGACAAAAACTAAGAAGATTGTGAACGGTGTGAATCTGGATGCCAGCCGGGGACACGTCGACACAACAAAAACAGCTCACAACACATGTCGGTTTAAAACACATTGGAGCGTATAGCTGGCTGACATATAAACGAAGCAAAGAGAACTGTCAAAACAGGTCACGGTCCGCCTCGGTGGAACAGTGGCTACGGTGCTCGGTTGCTGACTCGAAGGTCGCGGGTTCAATCCCGGCCGCGGCGGTCGCATTTCTATGGAGGCGAAAGGGTAGAGGCCCGTGTATTGTGCGATGTCAGTGCACGTTAAAGAACACCAGATGGTCCAAAATTTCCGGAGCCCATCCACTACGGCGTCTCTCATAATCATATCGTGGTTTTGGGACGTAAAACCCCAGATATTATTATTATTAAAACAGGTCACGCGCTTGTGCATATAGCTCTCAACCCCCCCCCCCCCCCCCCTCCCCGTTTTTTTGTGGTATCGGTTGTCGAGCACTTACGTTGCACGATATGCGCCGCCTTCGCACAATCCCACACTTTTCGCAACTCTCGCTTTCATTGAATCTGCATGCAAGCACGCACTCGAGGATCGCGAAAGCGCAGGTGTTAATCGCGTGGGGCGCCTTGGCAGAAGAG
Organism: Rhipicephalus appendiculatus; assembly: GCA_030522465.1. Lineage (NCBI taxonomy): Eukaryota > Metazoa > Arthropoda > Arachnida > Ixodida > Ixodidae > Rhipicephalus > Rhipicephalus appendiculatus. The sequence continues at coordinate 29,054 of JALIZH010021764.1, read as the reverse complement.
CCCAAGGACGGGCCAGCAGCACGCGAGAGCCTGCGTGGCGATACGCGGTGATCTAGGCGTTCGCGCTGAGCTTGTTGCTGCAAGCCTTGTTCACCCGCAGACAACGCCGTCGTGTGCGCGGGGGTAACGGAGTCATGGACACGCCGCAATACGCCTAAGAAGCTGCAGGCACGCGCCAGGTGTAAGTGGAGCCTGTTGGTGGCCCGAAAGAGAGCAGGGAGACAGAAGGAACAAAACTACGGCGTCCTATAGATCCAGGCACCGCGTGGTCGGTCTTTTCTAAGGCGAAAGCCTTGGGTGCCTCAAAAAAGCGCGAAAATTCATCGTCGGCGTCGACCGTCGTCCCGCGGCGTCAACGCAAGTGACGCAAAAAATCAACATCACGTGGTGATGTCACCATATGACGTCTTCACGACGTCGCAGATCGCCAAAGTTTGCGACGTCCCTATGACGTCACATAACTTGACGTAACACGACGACGTCGTCACATCCTCGGTTAATTGGTCGAAGCTGTGCCGATCACGGAGGCAATGTAGAACCACGCGAGTCGCAGAAAGCTTGCAATGCCTCCCATCCTTGGAGGCTGTGCAAAACCGCGTCAGGTACAGAAAGTTGTAAGAGGGTGGCGTGGGATATCGAAGAAAAAGAAGCAGATGGCTTTCGCCTTCGAGTCGTGTTAGGCGAATGCATAAGTGGACCCTGCGAGTTCTTGCCTTCATGCGTTCCGAAAGATGTCATTGCATGAAATTACACATGCACAAAAAAAAGATTGGACGCAGTAAGTAACTTCGCAAAAGCGGCAGAAGACCCACAATCAAGGTTGCCGGAATCCGCCTTAATTTACGGCGCCACGGCGCCTGCGCCCTTCCCCTAGCGGGAAAGTCGCGAAACACTTTGATGGGGTTTCCGCACAGCTTTCGATCTCGGAGGCTGTTGTTCTGACGTTGCCGGTTGTACCGGATCGCTCCTCAAAGCTCCGCCCCCCCCTACTAAGACGGCAGAGCTAGGGCAACGCAGGGACACGGAAAAACCAGATTCGTGTGCACTGCCTGTCATGGCAGACGGTGGTAAACATTGGCGCACCATTAACGCATCAGTGGCATACACATTGATTATTATGTATGGCGACCTAATGATGACAGCACCGGTTTTTCATTACGCAACGTTCGGCAAAACATTAAGCCGTATGAGAGGTAGAGAGATATCGAGAGAGGAGGAAATGATAAATGAGAGACAAGCGGGAAAGAGGAATGACCTGCGTAACGCAGGTCATTCATTTCGCGGACCTTAAAAACAAATAAACATGAAATCATATTTAACGCCGCTCGCACAAGGAGTTCACAAGGGCAGACGTCCGCAGCGCTGTTGGTACCATAAAGTATTTGGCACAGAAGCAACACAAGCACGGAAAAAAAAATGGGGGGGGGGGGGCACGTGTTGCGTCGCACCTTTTTTTCATCCTTGCGTCGCTTCCGCGCTAAATATTCTCCGTACTACGGGGGGGGGGGGGGGCTACGGATAACCCAACCTTTCGAGCAGCAGCGCATAACTGTAGCCCTCGAACGCCTATAAGCTGCGCTTTACGCAACACAAATGCCGCTGTGTTGCCCTGCTCCACTCCGAAACGCAAGGCGAGGAGTCATGCGTTCTCCGCTTGGAGTTGGAGGGGGGTGGGGGAAGGGGGTTAGGTGGCGCATATACTATATGCGCAAGCTCGCACTGGCTCACAAAGAAAAGATCGGCAGCCTTTAGGGGTTGCCGCCGCCGGGCCGCCTCCAATGCATCGGCGATGGCTTCGTGCCGAGGCTTTGCGCAAGTGGAACAAAGCGGGCCGGCATTGCGGCGCGGTAGTGCAGGCGAAGGCGCGCGCGAGATGAGGGCGCCGCCGCTCTGACCCGGTTGTTCGTGAGGATGATTAACAGTGCCATAGAAGAAGGAGCTCTCTCTCTATCTTATCTGTGCACCGTTTTCGATCACTGCGCCACTCCCGCGCATTGAAATTTTGAAACCTACTGAGCAGGTGGTTACCCCGACTACCTCTTTACATGTTTCGATTACTGGCCGCTCCTGTGTACATAGTATAATGTAGCGCACGGACGGACGTACAGTCGTCAGCGAGGTTAATTTCAACGCTCAACAGCGTGTCCTGAAACTGTTTGATTAACGCCAGCACCGCGTAGCTTTGGGTTCTGTTGCCGAGGTGTTACCCATGCATGCTGACATACTATCCAAGCATACGAAGGTATTGTCTCGGCAACAGCGCTTCGCAGCTGGCGTCAGTAGAACCAGTCCAGGTCACGCTGCGGAGCGTTCGAGTTAAGGTTGCTGACGGCTGTACAGGGAAAACAAATTGGATGTCAATGTTGTTTTGAGACGCTGTCGCTGGCCTCCGAGACTGTCCTGTGGTTACGGTGCTCAGCTTCAGACCCGAAATGCGCGGGTTCGATCCCAGCCGGAGCGGTTACACCGGCCGCGGCGGTCACACTTGGTTACATGCAGAGCGACTGAGTCGAAGGCATAAGATATGCGAACGGCATTCATATGCGTCTACGTGTTTTTTGTCTTAATCTCAGTCGCGCTGCGTGTAAGTATACTGAGGAACGTGTGATAGTTCGGCAAGGGCGCGAATGTCAGTTCAACAGCTCAAGGCATCCTGGACTAACGGCGCCTTTCCTAAGCTATATTCTCAATTAATACGTCTATTCTCTCTCTCTCCGTGCTGTTGACAGTCGGCCATATTTTATTGCTGTGCTATTCATTTCCGGTTTTCGAAGTGTTGTCACAGATACCCAGCTCTGGAGTCTAAAATACTTCTCTGAAAAGACTACTGTTCAATATATGTCAGAGGACTCGCGTGCTGCTCTGTGTAACGTTACAGCAAATCATGTATATTACGTAAAAAAAAAAGAAAGAAAAAAAAAACTGCCACGTCAGAATGTGACAGAAATCTGTCCCGTTGATCATTCTTCAGCTGCTTTTTTGGCTACTTCCCGTTGGTTCGACGTGTTATACCTGTCAAAACAAAACTACGCCATAATCTACGCCGCTGCTTGATGTACTACACCTGCTCCCTTAGCAAGCTGTCAAGGAAGGCTTCGCCGGAGATTCTGAACGGTCTGACGAGACACACCCGGGGGACGCGTTCTAAAAAGGGGCTCGAAGGTGTTTGGAAGAACGGGGGGGAGGGGTAAGCTCGAAGGGGAGGGGGTCAGTATTACCTCTCCCTGCGGGACGTCCGGTGCGCGGTCTTGTTTGCAAACTTGCCCCGCTCGCCAAGCGCATGGGGGCCAAGGATATTGGGACGCCCACGTCTTTCGATCTTTCAGAAGCGCGAGCACACGAGAATGCATAGGTATGCCGCCCACACGTGCATATAGCTATGGGCTCCATTTATACAACTCATAGGCACAATGGGAACTCTTGCACAGTATACCGTAGTATGCACTCGTGGACGTAAGTGGGTGAGCTGTTCTTTTTTTTTTTTTTTTCGGACGCGCCATTCTCGCCAGCCGGCATCCGTCCGAGACCAAAGAAAGGAAAGATAAATATAAAGAAAAAGGGGGTTGGCCCCGATTGTTTAACGTCCCGGTGCCGACGAGGGCCGCTTCCCTCCGGAATATGCAGTGCCGCGCGCAGGGCGACCTTCGGAGAGCTCGGTCGGCGGGCGAGCGCCAAGCATTGAGGCCAGGAATAACGAAAAGCGGGCGGAGCTGTTACTATCTGCCGTTTCTTTGTTGCTTCCTCACCTTTGTTTGTTTTTTTTCTTTTCCCGGTCTTTTTTATCGGCCAGACCTATATACCAGGTTCTACTACTCAATGCTGGTGTACGTAAGCGACAAAACGTTGCGGTAGGCGAAATGGGGTGGCGGCATCGGAAGGAGACCACGAGCTTTTGGTTACACTTCGAGGCGAAGTGGGACGTACGTGCCTGAACGCCGTAAACCCAACTGTTCGGACTATACTAACGGTGCTTAACAGCTACTGCGCATGGAGCGGAGTTCGTGGTGTTGGAGTTTGTGGCTGGTTTTGTGGAAATGTTTCTGCAGGGGCTGTTCGCTTGCATTTGTTGCGGTTGCAAGAGGTAGCGCAAGTTTTAACTGAAAAGGGTGTTCGTTCCCCGTGTGGTTGACTCATGTGGGGACAGCAGTGGCGTAGCCAAGGGGGGTTCAAAGCCCCCCCCCCCCGAAAATTTTCAATTTTGCTTGCGTATATATACACGCACACACATACAAACACGCACGAACATACATAAAGTATGGCTAGAATACGCAGTATTCTTAATGGTACACCTTTTGTTTTGGACAGTTAACCGGACGCTTTGCAAATGCTTTTTGCTTTAGGGAACAAGGTATACTGCGTCCCAGGAATTTGTTGGAACGGGCTTTTGCGAACATCCATAGCGCAAAGTTTCTTGCGAATACAGCTTAACAGGCCCGAATTCGCAAAACGTTTTGTTCACGAAGTCCTGCTTGTGCTTGACCGCCAGCTTTCAGCAGTGAGGTCGCGTCGATCATAGGGATTCGTTTACTTTTCGTCTTGCGAATAATCCTAGCATAAAAATATTATTTTGCGCGAACGGGCAAATGACATTGCGGTGTTGGAGACTTGTTAAAACCGTCCGAGGAACGAAGCGCATGATCGCACCATACGTAGCACCATTGATTGCGTTGAGCTGCAGAAGCATATCCCACGGTGACAGTTGCTTCCAGGGCCGTGCTCTGAGAAGGTCACAAACAGACAGTGTTGCGCAAACAGACATTGTACAATCAGTGTACAGACAGTGTACAAACAGGCAACGTACAATCTCGCATGTCCAGTGATTGAAGCGACAAGCCTGCATTTCCTGGAGCAGCCAATCAGCGCGCTCTGAAAGCGAGAATGTGGCGATGTGTCTCCAATTCAGAATACGGAGACCAGTCCATCGCCGCCGCCTCTCAGATTAAGGCTGCCGACTTCAACACTGCAACAATGACACCAGCAAACTCAGCCCGCGGTAGCGCTACAATGTTTCGCAAGCGTCACGCATCGCTGCTCTCGTAGAGGCGCGTTCGAGCCGTTCAGTCTTGTTTATATTTCTGCGTTCATTCCAACACGTTACGCACACTCCAGGTATCGAAAGCACAATCAGCGCGCCGTGGGATGTTGAGCCTACAGATAATGCCCACGATTCCGCTGGCTGCATTTCGTGTATCGTAATTGGAGTCCTCCGAAAGCTTCGGCCGCCCATTTCCTCGCGGGGTCATTCGTTGTTAATACTTATACAGGAAAATGCGAGTGCGTGGTCGTGTCAAAGCGAGCCGGTTTGCACAAAAAAAAAAGCAAAAACAAAAAAACTTGGCGCCGTGGTGGCTTCTGAATGCAACGAATTCGCGATCGCCATCCTACACACGAGATCGCGGCTCATTACACACGTGTAGACGCATGCACTGCGTGAATTGTGTAGATTGTGTTAAGGGTTGCAACACCAAATAATGCTTCGCTTCGCTGAAGCGTATCGCGGAGGAGGCGAAGACCCGCCCTTCTTTGCACCGAACGTTGCGTGTGGCTGTTGTTCAGCGCGTGTGTACATAGGCATGCTCGGGCTTCTCAGAGTATGCCACGAACGTATAGACGACTTGCAGTGACGTCACTCAAACCGCCATGTTGGAGTACCAACGTGGTGGGAAGCGAAGTTTGTGATCTCACGTTCATGTTATCACCACATCGCATGGAGGTTCTTTCGTTATTCATGCACAGAGGACGATAAGTCTCCAGCGTCGCCGTTCTCACATTGAGGCAGATTAGGCGCCACGTTATTATGCTGCCTTGACGTCATCAAAGCGGCCATCTTGGAGTACCAGTACGTTAAGAACCTGCGTCCGTGACGTAACGTGCAAGCCATCACTATCAGCCGGCGCTGCTGGTGACCTACATCAGTGAGCACTGAACTGTTTTATGGAATATGTTTTGAAGTGGTCGCGACCCTAGGAAGCTGAGTATAGAAAATGCGGGCGAGAGAGTGTGGGCAAATGAAAGACGACGAAATGAACCAGTTCAGATTCATCTCGCCCACTCTTCATTTCACCGACAGTTTCTGACTCAGGTGCTGTCATGCTCTTTTAATCATAATGTGTGGGCGCAAGGTATGACACACTAAGCTCGATCTCTTTTTTTTTCTTCGGCTACATAGTTGGTGTGGTCTGTTAAACTTGTCTTAATGTGCGCGCTCAAACCATATACGTATACGCTTAACAGACAACGCCAACTAGCTCAAGATGTCCAATTGAGTTGTAATGGTCGTTTGTCCCGTCCTCGTCTCCCATCGAATGCGGTTTGCTTCTTCGCACGCTGGTACGTAGACACCATCATGTAATATATTCAAGAAAGGTCTTTAAGTTTAAGTCGTCATCGCGCGCTTCATCCGTGACTTTCATCTCGGCCAACTCGTTTCGGGAAGTCGAATTCGAAGAGGTATATCCCGACTTCGTGACCGCTAAGACATACCAGAGGTCTTCGAATGAACTAGTATCGCATAAAGAAACACAGGCAAGGGAAAGAGATATCGGCAGGATATTCAAAGTCGTGCACCTTTACCAGCCTGCCCAACTTGCCGCACATATCAGAGTCCCTCAAAAGACCCCGTCCATACCTATACAATCTCTTCCGAAGAACGAAGGCTGCCCTGCGGAAGACCCAAGACCAAAGACCAATTTCTTTGTCCTCCTTGGCTCTAAAGACATCTCAGCTGTATGGTCCTGCTCTGAATCGCTGCAGGTGTAGGCGTCAATTCAGCCCGTCTCGGAAACTGTAAATAGACGCACGCAGGTACCAGGCGGTGCCCGTCTGATACCGTTCGGTCGACCCGTACCAGCTGTTCAACATCGCTTCATCAACCTGCTTTTACGTGCGGCATTCAAGCCGTCGAACTCGTCACTGAAAAGCCTTTCCGTAAGGATACGTCGCGCGAAGCGCATCTTCCCAATCGGTTCCCGGCTGTTTTATTTTTTCTTCGCTGTCATCTTTGCCGTCAGCAAGCGCAATCTCTGGCGCAGCTGAATCTCGACGGCAAGATTGAATAAGCGCTAGGTTATGTGATGACAATGAGATGAAGGATAATTACGGGAAGTTGAGAGATAAGGAGGGAACGTAACGCTTCAGACTGCGAAGGCCGGTACGGCGCTGAACGAAGGGTTGCCAGCTGTCTCGTCATGATGGACAGGCACCAATTTTAGACCCGTCAGAACAAAAAAAAAAAAAAAGAAAGGAAAATGAAAAGACCACAAAAAATTCCCACTGCTAGCAAGTCGGACTTCTCTATTATCTCTCTCTCTTTGCGAAACAAGAACGCCGTTAGTTGGTCCAAAGAACGTTCCGTATATGGGTCGCGCTTATGTAGGTGAATATCGCCACCGGAACCGGATATCTTCCGTCTTCAGGTTGAGAATAACTCCGCTTGCAGCGGCGCGTAAAATAGTGCAGCACAGGGGCACATACTTCTAACGAGCGAATCCGGAGCGCATCATTCTGAAAATCCGCAACCAGTCGTTTCCGTTCTCGCGGCCGCTCTTCTTACGTCATTCACGGCCGTGTGTATACATACACATGTACAGCCCGGGTAACTGATCCTCCATACTTATCCGTCGAGCACACGTGATGTCTATCTCGACGTTACTTGTATACGTCTTCGCGTGTACATATAACGGTCCCCGAGGGAAACGCCGCTTCGCCGGACGCGGTAGCCGGCCAACGTTGTCTTTGTTCTCCGCGACCTGGTGCCTCAAGCCAGAGAAGCAGTGTACATAAACAACGCGGCTGTCACCGGCTGACACCGACTTGACACACCGAGGGAAAGAGAGGACAGCAGCGAAGGTCCAGCTTCGGCTATAGAGCGGGTCTTTCGAGAAACTTCGGAGAGAGAACGAGAGAGGGCTACTCAAGAAGGGACGCCAAGCGGTGTCTCGACCGTGTATGTGTTGGTATACTTGGCATCCTACAGGAACGGAGAGCCGCCCAATCTGTCCGGTCTTGTCTCCTGCGTGGACCGGTTTCCCGCGGAAGTGGGCCACGTATACGGCCGCCATTCCAACAGCTCGTTCTGCCGCGGCTTGTTGCGCATGGCCCGCCGCATGCAATGCTGTTTCCACGCTCACACGCCGCCGCCTCCTGTCTGCTGCCTCCCTCGTCGGACCGTGGCCGAAATTCGCGCCGCCGATCTGACATAGCAAAGAGACGCTGGCGAAGGCCCGTTATCTTCTCGTAACAGCCCCCCACCTCCTTCCCCCATCCCCCTCCTCACTCTCTTCCAGGTGTAATTTCCAGCCCGCGCGCGAAGGCAGCCAACTCACTGCGGGGTGTTGATGTTCGGCGGCAACTGCGGACTAGGGGGTGCCGGGGGGACACTGTCAGGTTAGCCAATTCAATTCAAGAAAAGCAAACAATGAAAGAAGTGGTCGTCTCTATGAGTGTCGTGGTCGCGGAACGATGAAGCGGTGGCGCTGTGGGTCATTGGAGCAGCGGTACGAGGCTTCCAGTGAAGAGACAAATGTCTTCGAGCTCCTCTGGGCCACTTGAAAGAGTTTCGTTTAGCATTTTCAGCAGGCTATGAATCGCACGCATCGCAGAGAAGCAGCGCTTCGAGTGACAGAAACAGGGAAGGGGGGAATAACAAATGAAAAGCTCGGTAATAGAGCTGTTCGGTCACCGCCACTGAACTGTGGGGCAGGGAAAATATGAGGACTGCTGAACGGGAGGAGTGGTTTCTTTCAGCCAATCAGTGTTTGGGTTGTGGCGATGGGGGCGACGATTTCGCATGCATGATTTCATGGAGATATCTATTCTGGATAGGGAGGAAGTCAACATTGAAGTCAGCCCGCAAAGGAAGGATGTCATCCATGGTGTCCATGCGCGTGCGATTTGCTAACCTGCGCGTGCGAAGCGGATTAAGCAACGAATGTCAAGAAAGCGAAGGGAAGTGGAGGAGTTATTAGTGCGAAGCGCGTGCGGCTGTCCATTACGTCTGCGATCGACCGCTGAGGCCAGTCAACTTCGAGAAATTGTATCAAAGAACGCTTTGCGAACCTGCGACGAGTAGTGCCAAGATCTTTGAAAATGACCTGTCATCTGGTTCGATTAACGAGGTCTGGTTCGTTTAGCTGGTTTATCTGGTTCGTTTATCGCGGTAGGCGCTCAAACGTTCAGGAGTGGACGGGCTAGAATCGTAAGCAACGAGCCTGGCAGACGGAAAACACAGATGGGTGAACGCTCTCCTGTAAGGGTGCCGGACGTAAGGCGACGGCAAACTGCGGTGGAAGCTGGAATGCAGGTGGTCTTGCGATCGTTCGATTGAGTCGCACGTAAACTCCGCAGGATTACGCACGTTTGAGAGTCGTCAATGAAAATTGCGCATTTTCAGAGGTTCGTTTCTGGACAGGGTGCAGGAGGAGGGAAAGTGACCAGCACCGAAACAGCGCTACGATTGTCAATGGTTCGCGGAGTGAAGAGTCCCCTCTTGTCATGTGCAGTCTCCTGGGCGAGAGGTAACTACGAATGCTAAAGAAAAAAATTGCAGTGAGCTTTTCCTTAGTGTAACGGCCGTAGTGTGCGAAAGAACTATTTCAAAGTCGTGTGGAGGCATAGCAGAACACGCGTATTAATTATAAGTTGCTATATTAGCGAATAGCCAACACGAGTCGCCGTGCGTAATAGCGTCACGCAACAACATATTCAGGTTCATCGCTTAGCGCAAAGATTGAACTTAATGTCTTGACAGACAAGGAGGTGGTAGTATCATCCGAGAAGAGCGTTCACGCGCGTGCCAATAACTAATAGAAATTGAAAATGATATGACACCTTATACCGTCATCATCATAACTATCAGCCTGTCTGATATCGGTTGCAGGACGAATGCCTCTTCCAATGATATGCAATTTATGGCATCTTGTGCGAGCGCATTCCAAATATAATCCCCGCGAACCATCTCTAACTCGCTTTCGTTGTCAACTCCGTGTCCCATCCCTTGCTATCTCTTCCGTTGCTCTAACTGGCCACTGGTTGTTTGTCCTAAGCACCGTACTAGCCTCGTACTGAGTTAAAACTTAACACTCTACAAAAGCCTCCCTCCGATGCGCGCACAGCAAACGTCGCGAGCACCGAAACTTTAGCGCTGCAACGATCTTACCCGTTTCTGCAAAAGCAGGTCACCCGAGGCGACGTCTGCTTCCACGTGGCACGCTTCTTATTACAAACTACGCGAGCCGGAGTTTCGCAAGTAACGGCGCGTCGTCCGTAGCTGAGTTAGCCCCAGCAGCTGTCAAGCGCTCCGCATGGGGGGCAAGGTGAACGGGCCGGCGGGTGGTCATGCCCCGACGTGGTCGAGCTATACAGGGAATGTGAGGAAATGTGGCGAACAAAATGGGTCAAGGAAGAAGAACGAGAAAAAGATTATTCCTGTTCCTAGATAGACGAATATCTCTTCTCCTGATCGGGCTGGCCTTAAGCACGAGCTTTGAAGCAATTTTCAGGGGCGTTAAATACACGAGAGCAGATACTGGAAACTTGTGGCACACATTCATTGAGAGACAGTTACGGGGCGGTCACTTTTCTATTCTTTTCCCTTTTTTAATTTTAATAACCACTTAGAGAGAGAGAGCCCACATTCACACGGAGGAATTAAGAAATAGGTAGATTTGTAAGAAATCGTCAAAATATCAGCTACCATTTCTTACAATAGCTAACATCTTCATTTAACATCTGTGGTTCGTACTGGTTATTCGTTCACTTTGACGATCACCTCTCGTGGCTTCTGGACCAACTTTTTGTTTCATGACCACCCCTCCCTTTCTTCGTAAAACATGCCGGCTCTTCGCTTTAGGACGTGCAGTGCGGCGCGGCCACTGTTAGATGCAACACTCGAATGAGCACCTTTCTTATTGCTGGCCCCCTAACTGCAAGTGGATGGGGAAACATTGAACGTGCGCTTTACTAGTTTGTCGGAAAGAGTCTGAGCTGTCAACCACCAGTAGCCTTATGCAAATCTAAGCCCTTGTTTTTATGCAAGAAAATGAAATCTAGACATGCTCTGCGGGCAAGTGTTGCATCTAACAGTGGCCGCGACTGTACATGTCGAGACACCTGAAAGATAAATGCTGAGAATGCCAGAGCACCCGTTAGAAACCCCCCTACAGGTGGCTGCTGCTATAAGAATAGCCGCATACGTCAGATCGCCGCGCGCGGAATCCTACCGTGTAATTAACACTCTTCGAAAGCCAAGGAGGCTTGAAGAACCGTTTTCCGCTTGACACGGTGGGTTAAGCCTGACACGTTCAGCAAACTGACGAAACCTGAGCCTAACAGCTCGATCGCCAACAATTTTGCTTTCATCAGTGACCTCTAAGACGTGCTGCGTGTTTCTATTTTACTTCGGCCGCGGGCAAATTTACCCATGACGACAGCCCCTGGCGTTATTCGACTTAGAAGCGAGCCATTTAGCCGAGGTAGCGGAATTGGCAGTCTTTCTTGCTCGCATCAACGCTACAGCTATATGTTACACCCGGTTTGGCGACACCCGTAGGGCATCGTTTGTGAAGTCATGTTCCTTAAAAGTAGGCACTCGGGCGCCAAACTCCAGGCACCGTGACATCAGCAAAACACTAGTATTTTTGTTTTAGGCACGCATGCTCACAGTGGAATTGTCTAGACGCAATACGTATTTATCAAACAGGCTCATGGTGTACACCTTGTATATCGCTTCGTTTCAGATTCTAAAGCCTACAGACTATGAAGAAAGGTATCTTTAGAAACTTCTGTATCTTTTAGACTATATTTTTGGTGACTGAAGTTACAGAAAGTTAAAATAACAAGACGTTTTGCGTCTGTTCGGGGGCCTTGTTCACAGTATGGATTATGTATGGTCGATTAATCTTTTTAATCGATTAACATTTAATCGCGCACCGGTTTGGCCATTAGTAGATTAATCGACTTTGATGAAAGCTTTTTCGTCGATTAATCGATTAATCGATATTTTTGACGAGTGCTATCAAAAAATTGGCGAAGCTCGTACTAAGCCGTGCAAGCCTTGAAACAGCGAAACTGGACGATTATGAAGATTAATCTGGTTGCTTCTAGGTTGTTTCGACGTCTTAGCTAGGCGATGCAGCTTGTTTCTAGGTTGCTTCTAGGTCGCTGCTAGGCTTTGGCTAGGTGATGCTAGGTTGTTTCTACGATGATTCTCAGCGCAGAGAGGTTGGAGTTAAACCAAAGACAGCGACAGACACGACACCGGCACGTCGTCGTTGGCGTATAAGCCTTCCATCGCTTCGGGGTCTTCCCGCAGCCGCCGTTGCCTTTCCCGTTCCCTAGTATTCTCCCGTTGTACGTACTCGGGGTCTTCCGGCTCGCCGCCGTCGCTCCGCATCCATTTGTAGGGCTAACTATCGCCTTCTTTCCTTTTTAGTGGTAGTTGTTTGTGGTGGGATTTACCCAATATCCGTGGCACATACCCGTTTATTATGATGATACTTTTTTGACAGGCCGCACAGATTTCTGTGGTACATACCCGTTTGTTGGGCTAGCTGTTGCCTCCTTCATTAATAGTGGACCATTAGTGAGTAGTGGGATTTAACCCAGTGTCTGTTGCGCATACCCGTTTATAATGATGATAGTTTTATTGGTACGAGGTGAACAAGGAGCTATTGGCTAAACAACTTCACTGTTAAAAAGAAGTATAAAAATTACACCATCTCCCGCTCAAGGGAACCATGTGTAGATGTGAAGCAGCGGGCGCTAACGCTTACACTGGCGGCGGCGTTGACGCTGGCGCGCATCGCAGCGTTGCGCAGGAGAGAAAACTGGGGAGGCGCAAAGCAGGCAGTGATGGAGCAGTGTTTCCTACTGGAACATGCCAATCGCTGCTAATGAGCAACGAGAGACAGAAGATTCCGACTGGACACAGAGACCCGCAGTCCGCTTTTAGTTAACGCCCACGCTGTGAATTTTTATTGTTCAACAACGCACAGAGAAATCTTTGACCGGCACCACCTTGGAGGTCAAGATCCATTCCCATATATACGGGGTGGCCAGTGAACGGTTGTGCAGCGCGAGCAGTCGGTTTTTTCAACCAAGAAACTCGCTAGCAGACGCTGCCTGCGTCGGCGTCGCGAGGCGAGAGAGAGGGGGGGGAGCGTAGGAGAGGAGAGAGAGGGGGGTGACACGCATGCGCAGTGGGGAGTGTGAACGCCGTGGGCAGGGATGTGTAGACGAGAGGGGGAGTGTAAGAGGGGAGAGAGGAGGGGGAGGCGCATGCGCAGTGAGGGTGTGCCTGCCGCGGGGAGGGATGCCTAGAGGAGAGAGAGCGGGAGATGAGGTTTTTTATTTTTATTTTTTAAAGGGTTTGCGCATGCGCAGTAAGGGTGGGCACGCGGCACACCACCACCACCGGATTAAGCTTCGCCATAAGATGCTTCACATCTAAAAAACAGGAAGGTCACATTGCGTGCTTTCAGTCGCTGACGGCGCATGTACGGATCGTCGCGGAGTGCCAGAACGTACCCGCATAATAGAGTTTCACTTAATAACCCGCCTTCAAGCGCCACGCGCATGTACTACATACGTACACTCTAGACTTCTAACGAAGGACCGACGGCACAGCTTGAAGTGTCGATGAGATACGCTCGCGGTGTTGTGGAAAGCCGAGAAGTGTAAGTGGTCGCCGCCTATAAATTTATGCGAACGAGCACGCGGGCTACGTTTCGCATTCCTGCATCGCAAACGAGCGACGTCGGCGAGGCGCGTTGCCAAGTTCTTCTGGCACGTGCACGCGCTTCCACGCATGTCCAAGAACGGACGCGCGCAAGATTGCGAGCATATGGAGGTGCGAAAAGAAAAAAAAAAGAACGCAAAAGAACACGAGCCGGTGATACAACAACCGATTAAACATCTGGCCCGAGGCAGGGGGAACCGTGTACCAATGCAGCGGTTTCTCTTTGCTGTCATCGATATGTATTGGTGGACCGCGAAGGCTTAATAAACAGCGCGAGCATTTGAGAGCCAAGGACGCGGAATTATTTGGCTGCTAGCTCGTATAACGGTTCTATATAGGGCGTTTATGCTAACTTGCGCCATGTATATTATTCACGGACTCTAATGATAATGAAAAGCCGAAAAAGAAAAATGAATGGAGCAGTTATGTTAGCAGATATAAAATAATCCGGCCTTGCTGAGCAAATGTTATGACTTTTCTGTTGAATATTTTTCGTTAATTAAGCAATATTTGTTAATTAGCCAGCCTATAGGATTGGCACTTAGCGTGGACGCAAAACTCGGACATTTCAAAAGAAGGGCTACAACTTTGGTATTCAAGATTTTTCGCTAAAGTTACTAATTAAAATGTGATTAAGCACTTTTGTTAATTATCCTGATTGGCGTATGGGAAAACAACATGTTTGGTCCCTCCATCATAGGAATCGGTATAACATGAGAGTAAAAAGTACCATTGCAGAAGTAGTTGGATTTTTACTGTACATTGATATAAGAGAGCTGATAAATATCCCGACGTACTGCGTGCGGCTCGTAACAATATGGGGCCAAGCGAGCCCGCGTAGCACAAGTATTTTATAACACGAAAGTGTTTTATTCCGGGTTTCACCTAAACAACGGTGGCGTATTTCCGTCACGGAAATGACATCGAAAAAAATGCAACAATCACATGGCAAAGAAAAAAAGTTTCATCAAGCGGGTGTCGAACCCATCACCACTCCGACCGCAACAACAGATGCCGGGCACGCTATCCAGTGCGCCACGGTCACAGGCACTACTGGCTTTACAAACGTGCGTTTTATATCTCACACTTTCCTCTCGCAGCGCTTATGGTCGGCGGGGAGGTGTCGCCGTCTGGGAGAGGTAAACTGAAGCAATGCATCATGACCGTGGCCTCCGTGATTAACTCCTGCAACGAGTCGTTGCTGCGCATCCGTCCCATTCGGCGCCTTTCCAATAGAAGCGTAATTATGTAAACGCCTTAACACAGCACGAGGGGGCGATCTTAACCCAAGCGTCGACCTCGCTCATAGCATCCATCTATACCAGAAACAGCTCCGCGACGCACGCAAGCTGGTTGTAATACCGCATTCTCCGTTTTCGCTCGCCCCGAGAAAAATCGCGGCTGGGCTACAGGGGAGAGACGACGCGCGTTGCGTTTCTCTTTTGTCCGACCGTGGTGTTCAATAACTCTTTAACATCCCGTGGGATGGCGACCTTAGCCCAAGTTCTGCTTCCAGTTTTAGACGCTCGTCTGGCTGTCACACCCCTTCCTGGGATTACGCTCTCACCGGTAACTACTACAGCTGCCACAAGGGTTTGTTTAATCATTGATCATGGACGTTTGTCGCCGGGATGAAGATGTACCACCAAGCGCTAACCTAGGCGCATGCCGTTAAACGGTACAGTAGCTGCAAAACACCAATATACATTGTGCAAACTCTCTTATATCTATGTACAGTAAACATTCAATTACTTCTGTAAGGACAAGTTTTACTTTCGTGCTATGCCGATTCCTATGACGGAAGGATCAACCAATGTTTTTAAATGCGAATGCATTTCTTACTCGGGCTATGTCTGGCGGCGTTGTCCGCGGCGGTGTCCGCGCGGCGGTGTCCGCGCGCCGGCGTCCGCGCGCCGGCAGGTGTTATCTCTCTGCTCTCACTCCCTCTCCCATAGCAACAGCTGCGGGCGCGCGCGCTTATCCTCGGCCCTAGCAACCGGAGCATGTGGTGCGAGAGAGTGTAGGAGAGGGTAGGTGCAGTGCTTCGCCGCTCCTTCTCTCGCCGTTCGCTCTCTCTCCTCCCTGCGCCCCACTCTCCCGTCCGCTCGCCAGGGGCGTAGCCAGGAATTTTTTTCCGGGGAGGGGGGGGGGGGCACCTCCTTGATTTCGGGGAGGGCACCTCCTTGAAATGGCCATTTTTCGCTATGTATGCCATGGCGAAAAAAAAATTTCGGGGGGGGGCGTGCCCGGTGTGCCACCCCCTGGCTACGCCACTGCCGCTCGCGCCGCACTCTCGACCGTTCGCCGGCTGGGCGCCTCTCAAGGCGATGGCAGAAGCCGGTGAAGGCGAATTTACGCCATTAAAATTACTACGCCGTGTACTCTCGGCGCAAGAAATGCATTCGCATTTCCTCACGATTCCCTTCGGGGAGGTGGGGGGCATTTTTTTCATAACTAGGCGCAAGATAACTGAAGCACTGCGTATGTGACCGGTGTGTTCGTGTGCGTGTGCGAGAGAACGAAGAAATAAGCGTAAGGGGAAGTAAAGGATATTTGAGTCGCTGAGATCACAGTCAAGCTGTTCATGCTCCATGTTGTGGACGTGAACACGCTTGAAAGTTGACACTTCAACGGTAGGCTTGAACTTGTACCACATTGACGTTCGCTTTTCAAAGGGTGTTCCCCGTCTGGCGCTTGGGCACCGTGGTCCTAATGTAGCTCTTTATGCGCACTTTCTGCTGTGGTCTGATCCGTTTTAAGGCGAAAGCCTTTAATGTCTCATGCTCACGTCCGTCCGGTGTCCGTCTGTCCGTCCGTCCGTCCGTCTGTCCGTCCGTCCCTCTGTCTGTCCGTCCGTCCATCCGTCTGTCTGTCTGTCCGTCCGTCCGTTCGTCCCGTCCATCCGAGCTCTGGCACGGAGCCAGGTGGCCGCCGGGATGCGCAAACGGACGCCGGTCGCGTCGGACTCTACAGCGCTCGCTCTTTGCTTGCGTAGCTTCGCTGTGCCTAGCGTTTGCAATCATTCTGACCGACGCCGTCTCAATGGACACAGGCGTTCACGGACACAGGCGTTCAATTCAATACACTTTCGAATTTACAAAGGGCCCGTCAATTTAAGCGCTGGAACGCTATGGCGTTTGCACGATGCACAAAGCGCGAGAAAATACTAACGCATGCGAACGGAGGAAGATTAGTCTGGCGTCTCGCTGCGACTCGCGGTAAAAAATTAAAAAAGAAAACACGCACACATTCGCTTTGTGTGTTATCCCACTGAGAGTGTAAAAGAAAAAAGGCATGGCATAGTCAGTGGAACGGCCACATGCTTTCGCCGAACACACTTTAGAATGTACAAAGTGTCCTTCAATTTTTTTCTCAGTGCAGTTATAGTCACCTGAACTGCCGTTACTAGTATGCAATAAACTTCCCTGTGTATCTTACCCATTGTGCTGGGACAGCATAGCACTTTCCGATAGTGGATGCTCGGCTGCTCAATGTATAAAAAGTGGGGCCTATTGTGTGGCGTTGGAACACTTTGGCACTAATGGGAACGCTGTGTTGACAGTCCCGTCCACGTTGGCGCTAGTGGGCGGACAGCCACGCGACTTGGGAACGAAGAAAGGGACGAAGGTTGTGGGCCCAGAGTTGCCAGATGCTAACAGGCAAATAATCATCACAAAAGAAGTGGAAACTAATTGACTTTCCTATTCTCGAAAATATTTAATGCCGAGCGTTTATTTGCGTACTGCAGGCTCTTTTAGCGATCTATCTATCTATCTATCTATCTATCTATCTATCTATCTATCTATCTATCTATCTATCTATCTATCTATCTATCTATCTATCTATCTATCTATCTATCTATCTATCTATCTATCTATCTATCTATCTATCTATCTATCTATCTATCTATCTATCTAGCCGCCTACGTCTGGGTGCTCTCGGGATAACCCCCTTAACTTGGGGTAAACCAAAATCAGTATGGGAGGGTAAGATGGTTTGGCGAATATGACTCGCTGGTCATGACATGAATAATATGACAATCTCGTCGCATACGTCGTCAAACCCTTTCCGCCAGACACGTGTGCCACATACCCGTCTACCACGGGCGGGTATGTGCCACAGGTATGCGGGTATGTGCCACAAGTGATTTACATTTTTTATCTACCCAGGAACGGCGAGAGCAGACATTGGTAATTTTAACGAGAGAGCGTTAAGAATAGGCTGAGATCGGCTGCGTTGACCCGACGAATGCAAACAATAAATGTAGGGGTCCCAGCAGGAATCCAACCCCGGCATTCTGCGTGGCAATCAAGTACTCTAACACAGAGCCACGTCAGGTCTCGGAATTTCTTTTCAAGTGGACCATAATGTTCGTTAAACGTCAATTGTAGTTGCAGTGCAGGCAATCCAATTTTATAATCATTACTAGAGGCCGGATTTTTAGGCACTAAAAATCGTGTTTTAGGCGCCAAAAATAGGCAGGAAAAACACAGTTTTAGGCCCCCCAAAATCGTAAATATAGGCACAATAAATTTTTACAAAAACTCAAATTTTCGAATAAGGACCCGGTGCGCGACCCGGTCCACGACAGGAAAGCAAACTAATGTTATATTTTATGATTGTACAAAGGCGTTAATGATTTAACATAGCCATGCAATGGTCCCTTTTCGGGCACGGTTTCCAGAACACGGTCTCTCCTTTTATTGTCCAGAATGGTAAGTTAAGTGTCCACCATCGAATAAACACGCTCCTGGGTCTGCTTCTTTTCGGCATGGCTGGGAAGGGCAGCACAGGATTCAATAGCAAGACCGCTAAAAGGTCAGAAGAGTCTGCTAGCCTCGTATTGGCCGGGTCTAATAGCGCATGGTCAATTTCTCCTCTTTGTGTGAACACCATAAAGGGCCCCTTACCAGGTTTGAGCGTTTCGAGCTAGAAGTGTAATGCATGCACTGCGCTAACGATCACGTCTGCCAAGATTTGCAACGCTACGCTCCCCGGAAGGAGGTGAAATGTCAGACTGAATGCCTCGTGCCCTTTATCTCACGGGCGCGCGCACCAATGTGGCGGAGGTGAAGTTTAACAAGGAATGGTCCTGTGTATGTCACAGTAGTACATGATACTGCGAGAATTATTCCAGGCTTCATGTGTAATTTATGCAATCTGTTGCTTGGATAAAAGAATGAAAGTTAATAGAAATACTAAAACATACAAATGGAATGTGGGCGCGTTTTTCTTTAGTATTTAAATGCGAATGCATTTCTTAGTCGGGCTATGTCAGGCGCATCCGGCGTTGTCTGCGGCGGCGTCCGCGCGCCGGCAGGTGCTATCTCTCCGCTCTCACTCCCTCTCCCATAGCAACAGCTGCGGGCGCGCGCGCTTATCCTCGCCCCTAGCAACCGGAGCATGTGGTGCGAGAGAGTGTAGGAGAGGGTAGGTGCAGTGCTTCGCCGCTCCTTCTCTCGCCGTTGCTGGCTGGGCGCCTCTCAAGGCGATGGCAGAAGTCGGTGAAGGCGAAATCTCTCGGCGCAAGAAATGCATTCGCATTTCCTCACGATTCCCTTCGGGGAGGTGGGGGGCATTTTTTTCTTCGAATCGAGAGCGATGCGAGACTTAGCTGCCTATATTTCTTTTGTGTTCGTGTACTCGCCGTTCCCGCGTCGTGCCGGCTCCAGCCCTGACAACGCTTAGCATGTTTTTGGTGCATCGTTCCTTACAGCAGTTCCAGCTGTGCGACGCGCTGTGTCGTGGTAAGGATACAGGATCCATGCCAGCCTCTCCAAACGCACTGACGGATCCATCCCACAGAAACAGGCAGTAGCCGAAACGATACAACACCGCTTGTGCGCACGACCTGGCTTGGGCATGTCATGTGCACATAGTGTAATCTTGCGTGCGCATGGCGTGTTGGTGCGTCAACGTCGTGTGATCTTCCGGCTCCGAGTTTCTCTGATACCGAAGAGGGCAGGTAAAGAATTTGGCTTGCGAGTGGCAAAGGTTTCAAGCTCACCTACCGGCATCATGCTTTCGCGGCTCGTAATGAACCAATTAAAAAGTTCTTGTGGTACAAAGCTCTTCATTGGGCACGCGAACACTTCCAGTATCTGACTAAAATTTCTCATGTGACCTGGTGAAGCGCCCTTAAAGAGTAAATTACAAACGAAACAAAAGCCATGTGCACATCTGATTTTTTCTTTACCTACTTTCTACTTTCCCCTGACGGCACTCCATGGTTTCGCATTCGCTCTCCATATTCCTGCTGCTGCGCGCAGGCACCTCCTGTTTTCTGCCCCCCCGCCACGCCCAAGTCTTCAAGAAGGTGCTTCAATTCCATCGGAACACTGACTGGAAAACCGGCGGTAAAAGCCGCCCGCCACGTCCTCGGCCATAGACGCCCCTCTCCTCTTCCCGCCTTCATTTTCCTCTCCCCATTCCACTGTACACGCTGGGACGTGCTCCCATTTAGGGTTGCAGAAATAGCGTCTTTTCCTCTCCACTGCTCCAACCGCTCGCGCCATGTCAGTGCGGTGGGGTAAGGTGGCCGGCGCGTCCCATTTCACTGCTGCTACCGGTTGCTTCCCGGATGTTTGTTGAACTAGGGAACTAGGTTTTTGCACCCCATAAAGTTCCGAAACGTCAATTTTGCCCGGTAACATGAATTACGGTCTCAAATTGTACTCGAAAGCAAAATTTGAGGCTAAATAGTGTTCATATAGGCACGAATTTTGAAAATAGGCATTTATGGGCACTTATAGACATTTAGGCGCAAACCCCAAAAATAGGCATTTATAGGCACTATAAAAACACCATAAAAGCCCTCCTTTACCCCTAATTCATGCTCATATATCAAAGTGGCGCGATAGGAACGCAAGGAAAAAAATAGGCATTTGCCTATAATCCGGTCTCTAATCATTACATATGTAGTCCTATGACACAGGCGTCATGTCGGGTTTGCGTTAATTGCGGTTAAGCGCCATCCACTGAAGTTGATTTATGTAGAAGTGTCCAGGGTTACCATCCTCGCGAGCACAAGCGCTACATATCAGCTTACCGCTTCGGGTGTTTGCTTATGCCCATGTTGCTGTTGACATCGTTACGCAACTGCAAACAACTGGTTATATAACATATGTGGCTGTTCAACATATGTCTGTGCGTACATTTGTACATATGTTTTGCGTCATTTCGTGACGTTTTGCTCAATAAAAAATTACAACACAGTCACCTTCCCTCTGCATGCTTCGCATAACATCGATTCCCAAGGTACGTGAGATCTGCCGATTTTTTTTAATTATAATAAACTATTACACTCAAATACGAAGGGGACTTGAAAAAATCACTTTAGTTATTTTGTATACCTAAAATATGCGCAATTATGAACGAAAGCAAATATTTACTTTTATTGCGATGGCAATTATATGGACACTCTCGGCTGAATTTTGCCGTCGCCGTCGCCGTCATGCCCCTGATATGTATATGCATGCATATAGCGGCACTCGCACGTCGGCGTTCCTGTGCACTGCTGTATTCCTCTTCCGGTCGAGCGCTTACTTCCTGTTTTCTCAATATCAGAAAAAGTTCTTGTAAGAAAATAGAACAGATATGAAATCAATGTTTCTCGTGCGCGAGTTATGTTGGATAGATGGTATATCGCGGTATTTGCGTTCTTAAGATAAAGGCTAGTTAAAGGGGCCATGACCCGGTCACCCATTAATTTGTGGTTTCCAGTGGAAACTAGAAGAAGAGGGTCTATTATGGCTTTACATATCTCCATGTGGGCCATAAAAGAATATTTCGGTGCAAGACAAGCCCTAGAAGTCACCGGCCGTAACCCCAGCCCCCGCCGGCGACCGCCACTTTGCCATGGCGCGTGTGACGTCATGTGCAGCAAGGAGCAGAGCCGTCGTCTTCTACCAGTTTCATCAGCTCCAAATCATTCAACTTCAGTGCCAAGCTGAAGAAAGCTAAAATACTATCTCGGTTTCACGCGCAGCTGACCACGGAACTATATCGTTCGCCGAAATGCAGACGCTCGCACAGCTGTAGCTGCTTGTTAAGTCACGACTCGCGAGTGCGCCAGTGTTGACCGACTCTCGGGCTGCTCACGTGTTTATAAAGATGTTCATTTATAAATTATGCACACGGTCGAATGCGCTAGAATTTCGCCAGCTTATTTGCGAACGGGTGGGAAGGAACCCACATAACACATGATTATGATCGAAAATTGGGTGTCATAGCCCCTTTAACTTTCAGGACAATTATTAAAAACTGTGTGTGTGCGCGTTCATTGATGGGGCAGACGGGTTTCTTGCGAGCATCTGAGATTGTCGCGGCGCCTGGTGGAGCAGATCTCAACGACGCGCTTCTCTCTGCGTGGTCTCCAAGATCCACTTCAGCAGTGAGACGCAACACGAAGTGAACCCAAGGAATACAGCGGGACACAGATACACCGATGTACGAGCGCCACTACCAGGCACCTAAGCCAAGGTTTTGGGTCGCCTCTGGACTTTTTTTTTTTTTTTTAGGAGCGAAGCTCCTCAGGCCCGCACCCCTCCGTCGCCGTCCAAGCTCCCTGCAACATGGATGCGGCGGCGGCGGCGGCGCAAAAAGACAATGAAACGCCGCGCGCGGCGTTCCGTCGCCGCTGTCGAAGCTCCCCGCTGCGTCATCGCTCGCACCCCTCTCCCACCTGTCTCCCTCTCACTGCGCTGCGCGCGACGCACACTCACTCGCTCAGTCGTTCCCGCCACCGAGCGCAGCAGACGCTCTCCCCACCCTACCGCCTTCATGAAAGCCAGCAGCGAGATCAGGCGCATGATCGTTTGCGTCACATTTCTAAGGAGCTTCGCTCATCGGTTGTATTCGTACACGGAACAACTGCTTGTTTGTTTTCTAAACACCATTACATTCGACCATGAAACTCGCGCATTAAGACGACTTACCGGACTCCCTGAGTAGGCTTCTTAGTACTCCAAGTCAACCCCTTCTTGAGTGCGAAAGCACATCTGCCTCACTTATCGAGATCTCGCGGGCCTCCAGAAACAACACGAGGTTTCAAATGGACTCAGTCAGGGAAGGGCAATGGAACAAGCAATTGCACAGTTTGGCTATGGCCGCATGCAACAGCGTTGATGATGAATAACGAACAATACGAATGAATGATGCCTACACTCAAGCATGCCTACACTCAAGCATATATATATATATATATATATATATATATATATATATATATATATATATATATCCGGAATCTTTCAAATGCCATTTTGTTTGTACCGATTATGCTCGCAATCGCGCTTGTTAATATGCTCAGCCGTGTGTATGAGCGCGTAAAAACGCGTTTTATGTTGCCATTCTAAACCAGTTATTATGTTGACGAAGAGGAAATTATCGTTCCCTTCGCTTCAACAAAACCGACGTCTCTGCTCTAACGTGACTACCGACGTAGCATCAGACCTTAAGCTACCCTTTAGGAGCCAATGTAGTTGATGTGCCTAGTAAGTCCACGATATGCGCTCCCATACACGAAGACGTCCATCTGTTTCGCAACTCTTCGTTGAAAGCAAAAAAAAAAAAAAAAAATGCTGCACACATAGCTCCTCGCTGACTTGTTCGCATGAAATCTGCTCCCATAATATGTGGGACCTACCAGAATATTTTTTTGTGGCTCCCTTTTTCTCTGAGTGCAAATAGAGTAGAAATGATGCTTTCTCTCTTTTTTTCTTTATTTCTGACATCTCCTCGTAAAGCCTTCGCGCAACACTAATATAGCATTTTCTTTTTTTCTTTCTTTTTTTTGTTTTACAGGCGACATCCGGATTGCTGTCATGGACTAGACGGAGTGCTCGTGCACATTGGTAATTAAGACATCTTTGGTTCTTATATCATGCGTTAAGCCGCGTTCAGACTGCAGTCGCATCTGTCATAAGTGCCGTATCGCGTAACAACTGCATCGCTCGTTTGCGTAGGTAGCGACCACGTATGTTCACATTGAGCTTTTCAGTACGATGCGTTTTTTACGACGCGCCAATCACTACTCTGAATGTGCGTTGCGGCCTCGCTACAATTGTAGCAGCCTAGCAAGGGTCGCGTGTTTGGCCGTTTGGTCATGGCTAGGCTGGTTGGGCTAAAGGGGAGACGCAGGTCGCGTCTGCCCTCTAGGCCGGCAAAGCAACTGCACAGACGCGCCACTGCATGGCTTTCAAGACGCGCAGGAAGACGCGTAATCTGGGGAGGCCGGAAGCCCCGCGAACGGAGAGTGAAAACCGAAACTGCTTCGCTCATTGGTCGTACGTAACGGTCGCATCAGTAATTGTCGTAAAAGTCGCGGGCCCGGCAACATTTACGTCCCTTACGTTACGTACTTTACGCTAAATCCAACAACGTCTGAACATGCTCATTACGTTGCTTGCGCTTACGCTTACGATCCTTACCGAGGATGCGTACGTTGCGCACGTAGTCTGAACACGGCTTTACAGGTATACGACACACACCACACTCAAGAAGCCCACGCAACGCATATGCAGGAAATCATCACTTATGTTTCTAGAAGGAAGGTTTTGAGCAGTCATGGGCTCTAAGTTGCGCCCTATCGAACAGTTTATGTTACGCAGCTTTTAATATGTTTTCTGATTGTTGCGTAAAAGCGCTGTTCTGGTCAAGAGTCTGTGCAAATGGTGCGCTGGTCTACAAGGGTAGCTTCGGGTTGTTGGTTATCCATAGTTAATCCAGAATCAGCGCGACGAACAAGGACAATAGCTGACAAGGATAAGGACTCTGCAGCCTCTCTTGTCCTTGTCATTCGTGCTGTTTCCGGATTACGTTGGTAGTCTCTTAATTGTTTCGTGCAGCACTCCCACTTGCCTTATTCCGCCGGCCACGTACACCTCACGGAAGTAATGCGTATTATTTACCTACTGCATTTCAACAGACCTGGCAGCGTGGAGGTAAACCGGGCAAACAGAGAACTATTATTGGAGTGGTGGAGTTTATTCTTCATCTACGGACGCGAAACTTGCAGGCAACGCAGCAATTCCGAAGGCCTGGAAAACGTATTGAATGCTGGCGCAGCAGGCCAGATGGGTCTTACACGGAGGAAGGAATCGACAGCAGTGGTAGTCCGGTTCACCGACAACCGGGAAACGTTCTAGGTGTCATGGTATATGTTTCGGTGCTAGCAAAGTCCGTGTCGGCACGTGGAAGCTATCTATGCGGTGTGGCGCGTAATGATATTGGGTTTATTGTACGTATCACAAACGGCGGCTACTTTTGTTAAACGGTCCAAGATTTCGAGCGTTTAATAGCGCTTGTTAGCATTTAATAACGCTTGTGGGCGGAGCTATACCTTGCACACTGAGCACAATGTTAAGGCGTTTTCCTAGTGCAACGGGCTAGCAAGGCAGGTATGTCTGACAACTATGGTGCCTTTAATGAATCCTACGACCGCGCTGTAAGAACTATGCGCACAGTTTCAATAAATGAGTGCACAGAACGCACCATATGCCCCCCCCCCCCCCTCTCTCTCTTTCTCTCTCTCCTTTTTTTTTTCTCTTTAAGCAGGAAAGCGAAGTTCTAAGTAGGCGCATACGGCGAGAAAGCCATTTGCACGCCTGCCTTCGATTTTATTCGAATGTAAAGAAAACTGTGCGGCGATAGTGCGTGCTACTGTGAACGCCACATAGGCGCCAACTTGTAAGAACACGGCGGCCCTGAGACGGGCTCACGAAGGTGCTTACGCGTCGCGATTATCAGCGCCTACTTATACGTACGTATACATACGAGTTTACCGATATATAACGCGACTTTCTCCGCACAAAAGTCTCGTGCAGTATACCGCCACGAAATCGTTTGATCAGCTCGCTCGCTCGATCCTTCGAGTCGCCCACGGCCTCTATTCACGTAGATCTGGCAGACACCATCGCTGCGTCGCGAGAAACCGAATATAAAAAGCAAAGGAGACGTAGAGAAGCCGTACACGCGCTCTTTTCGACCGAGGCACAGCGCCGCGAGCGTTTCACAAAAGCCGCGCGTTGCGTACATCGCGATCAGTAGTGCCTCGAGCAAGGTCTCCGCTGCTGTCACAATCGGCCAAATGGGACGCGCTAAGACTGTATAGCGGTCGCCTTGCTTTGAAAAAAAAAAAAAAAAAAAAAAAAAAAAAAAAGGAGCAGTGGCGCTTCGCCTATAAAATGAGAGAATGGGCACCTCCTGCAGCACGTAGCCACTGAGGACCCCCCCCCCCCCCTCTCCTATCCAGCCCCTCGTGGTACTTTTCGTGTCTTAATCTCGATTGCTATTAAATCGCCACATCGTCGTTTTCCTTCTTCAGTGCAACGAGCTGTGTACCGTTGTCGATTGTTTATGGACTCGGAGATCTTACGTTTTTTTTTTCTTTTTTTTTCCTTTTTTTCGGCATTGAAGGCGCTTATACGCGCGGCACGCAGCATCTGGGAAATCTCTCTAGAAACAGAAATGCCCGTGCCACTTGAGTATCGCGAGCGATATTGGAGCGGCGCAGTAATCTCCCAGCAATCGGAGCTCGAATCTATAGTGCGGTCGTCGGTTCGGTTTCGCTAAATATTCGCTCGCTTCGCGGCTCGCTTCGTCCTTGCGGTGAATAATCCCAGCTCCCAATCGTTTACACGCGACACTTCGATTGGGACCATTAGTGCCGGCGCCATTGGAGTCAAACAAGTCTTATCTATATAAGCGATGAGAATGTGATAAGGGTTCGCACGCCTCGTTTCAGAAAGCGAAACTCCTGGACGAACAAATCCCCGAGGCTATATGGCTTCGGGGTATGTTTCGTTTACAAGCGGAAGGTGTAGACAATTGTCAATCTCTTGAGAGAGAGACAAAACTATCTTACTCCTTTCGCATTGGGATGGCCGACGACGCTCTCTGCGATGCCTGTCGTTGCGAGGAGACGCTGCCCCACATCCTGTGTGACTGTCCGCTATATGATGTTCAGAGACAGTCACTGGCGTCCTTTCTAGTGGACCGTGACAATAGACAAATGTCTGTTGAATCTATTCTTGAATGTCGTACACAGAGGACATCGCAGCTGAAGGTGACCAAGGAACTACTGAGGTTTCTAAGAAAAACGAACTTGGACAAGCGACTCTGACACCGATGTTGCGTACCACACCAGCGGGATGGACTGTCAATGACTGCTTGTTTGTGTGTGCGCTGTGTTATGTGTGTTTCTCTCTCTTTCCACTCATTCCCCTCTCTCTTTCAATCTCCCCCCATCCCCTTCCCACGTGCAGGGTAGCAAACCGGTTATCCTGGACTGGTTAACCTCCCCTGCCTTTCCTTCTCTACCATTTCTTCTCTCTTTTTATCTGTTTCTGGGTGGGGTCAAGGGAGGGTCGGGCCCGGAGACAAGCACTACCGGAGCCCTCCTTCTTCAGGCGGCGGCCTGACCTTGAGTTTTCGTGGCGTCTTCGGCAAGCCCTTACTGCCAAGAGTACGCCGTGTTTGTAGCGGGAGAAGACATGAGCAGTCAAGTAAAGACCGATCGTGGTTTAGGCGGTTGAATATGTCAGGTGGTCGCATTATCCCCGATATCTCCTGGCTGTACGAATCTTGTATAGCTTGTAGCGAGCAGTGTTGCCATCGATGGGTGTGAGAAATCCGCTAGAAAGCAATAAGAAATCCGCCATATTCCGCTAGATTCTAAAGCATATCCGCTAGATTCTAAAGCATATCCGCTGAGGTTCCCGCTAAGACTTATTTTATTTAAAAAAAAAAACAGTGAAATTTCATATGATAAAAACCTTTATCATTCCTAAAGGCTCCCCAAAACTATGAGAGCTGAAATAACATATAAAAGAGTCTTCCAAGCAGTGAAACATAGAATACTAGAGGCTTCAGTGCTTCGGTTGTCGTCAACCTCATCGTAGATGAGGCTAAAAGTTATAAATGTTCCCACACTGATGAGAAAAAAGAAAACTTACAGGTCACCGAAAAACACATCCAAAACTTCGGCACCGCTGTCGTCGCCTGACATCATCTCCACAGGATCGCTGGTACTTGTTGAAGGACCAGAACGGTGACTTGGTGGCACTTAGGTTCCAAATGTCCCGATTGCACTAACAACCGCCACAGGAAGTTCGTAATCCACAAAAACTCCTCTTGTGTCGCTTCAGCACCGCTCTTACGACGAGGATGGGATTTGTTGTTTCAGGCTTCAGCTTGTTCCTCATCTTGGATTTTACTATGTTAAGCTGACTAAACGTTCTCTCTACTTCGGCATTTGAGTAGGGCAGCAGCAGCATCGACATGGCAAAATCCCGCCAACTCGGCGAACGGGTTTTCGCCACAGGCGTCCTTACAGGAGTGAACTTCACACCAGAACAACTGCGTGAACAATATTTGCTTCCAGTTAAGGAGCGTGATTTTGCTCCACTGGTTTTGAATTTTTGCGACTGTTTCCGGGGCTATATACTGCCATTGCTTGCAGCAGATGAATGAATGACTTCTTCATGACGAAAAACGTGTTTTCGACCGATAGAAGTGATGTCTTTTGGAGAACTGTGATCCCGGGAAGTCGCAGTCTCGTTTGATCTACTAGCGTGGTAATAAACCTTAAGCAGCTTTCTCACGTCACAGCTTCACCTGCGAAAGAGAACCCATCGGTCTTCTCAGCGTTCATGTTGTCGACGAACGTCTCAAACAGGTAGCCCAGATATGGCTTGGGGTTAAAGTGTTTCTCAAGTCTGGACGTCAGAACGTCCATCTGCTCTGTCGGAATGACGACTTTTTGAACCAAGCTCGAAAGCAAAATCATGAGGTCTTTCAGCAGCTTTGGTTGATCCACATTTTTCACCTCAAATTCTTTAATTAACCTTCTGAACATCGGTCAGAATCGGTCTAAAAAAGAAAAGCAAGAACCCCAGATTGATCTGATTTTCGTACATACCATACAGCACCTCTGCCGCACAGCACTTATCAGTGCGCCTCGCCATCTCGAAGTGCGTCTTCAATTCGGTCCACTGATCTACGATCCTTGATACAGCTACTTCGAGTGATAGCCATCGCGTCTTGCACGCTTGCACAATCTTCAGTGGTTCATCACCGTCATTCATCAGACCGAAGAACTTCCAAGTTTCTCGGCAATGCTTCCGACGATTTTGAATCAGTGCACTGCGTGAGGCATCCGCCAGAAATCCGCCATGGACGAAAATGGCCCGTCGAAAAAATCCGTTAGCCGCTAGACTAATTTTTTTCCCCGTCAGAATAAAATAAAATCCGCCAGATTTAGCGGAAAATCCGCTAAATTGACATCACTTGGTAGCGAGGCACCGATTAAATAATGGCG
>JALIZH010021763.1:0-34766 GCA_030522465.1 Rhipicephalus appendiculatus | reverse complement strand
CGTCGCAATGACGCGTCCCCATTGGTTGCCCGCATAGCGCCACGAACGGAGACGCGCTATCTTAAAACACCGTGTCTCTTACAGAGCCAGCGTGCCCGCCAACATAGGCTGTGTTCCAATTCTGGACAGCATCGTAGACAGTCTACGCTGACAGCTTAGAAGACGGCATCGAGCCCATGTTGTCCGAGAAATGGAACGCGTCCAGAAGACGGATGGATGGATGGATGCTATGAGCGTCCCCTTTATAACGGGGCGGTGACATGTCTGCCACCAGGCTCGAAAAAAAACTTTCTTTTTATGGTGGCCTAATGCCTTATCTACATTGATTAAATCTATGTTATTACAGCAAAGAAAAATATAAGTTCATGGTCCATCTCTCTGCTTCTTAAGGCAGAATGACCTTATTTTCCCCCTTCTTCATTTTTGTCCTTTATCTCTACTTTTCTGCCACCAATACTCTAACCGTCTCTTACTTATTTCTATCGCGGACGTGTTCAGCTTTCCATTGTTGTCCCTAAAACCCAAGGCTTCATGTAGACTCGTGTCCACACGTATATCTGGGTGGATATCGCCACATTCAATCAGTACATGTTCCATCGTTTCCTTAGTTCTCCCCCACAGCATGTACATTGTTCTTCTTCGTTACAGAATCTCGCTTTATAGCTACGCGTTCTAAGGCAACCCGACCTTGCCTCAAACAGTAAAGCGCTTCCCCTTGAATTATCATAAAACCTCTCCCTCCTTATTTCGTTTTTTCCCTTTCGGTAGTCACTGAGAGCCGGCTTCTTTTCCATCGCTGTCATCCAATAAGTCCTCTCCGCCTCTCTGACTTTTCGCTTAATGCTCCTTGTTGCCATGTCGCCCACACTGCTAGCCGTATATTTACTGGTGAGCCTCCTAGTTCTTTTTTCTCCACTGCGTGTCGACGCTTTTTTCTATACAAATACCTGAAAACCTTCCCTGCCCATCTACTCTCCTTCATTTTCCGCAGCCTCTCTTCAAATCTAATTTTGCTCTGAGCTTCCCTCGCTTCAAAACCTGTCCATCCCATATCACCCTTTACAGCCTCATTTGTCGTCTTCCCGTGAGCGCCCAACGCGAGGCGTCCCACAGTCCTTTGATTTACATCCATTCCAGATTGCACCTCTGACTTCATGCACACCACTGAGTTCCCAAATGTAAGCCCCGGAACCATCACACCCTTCCACAGCCCTCGAAG
Organism: Rhipicephalus appendiculatus; assembly: GCA_030522465.1. NCBI lineage: Eukaryota > Metazoa > Arthropoda > Arachnida > Ixodida > Ixodidae > Rhipicephalus > Rhipicephalus appendiculatus. The sequence continues at coordinate 33,547 of JALIZH010021763.1, read as the reverse complement.
CACCTCGTACCTCCCCATAACGCTCTGTGCTTCATGATTGCAGCATTCCTCTTTCCCTTTGTTACCGATGCTTCCTCTTGTACCTCCATATATCTATCCCCCCTCATTTACCCACACTCCGAGGTACTTATATTCGCTTACCCTCGGTATTTCTTGGCCCTGTATTAAGACCGCATGGTCTTCGTGATCATTGAATACCATCAATCCACATTTTGTTGCACTAAAACCTAGTCCTAGAGCCTCACCTTCCCTTCCGCATATATCTGCCAGCCGCTGTATATCATCTTGACTGTCCGCAAATAAGACAATATCGTCAGCATAAAATAGACCTGGAAGCTTCTGCTCAACCATCGCGCCTGCCTGTTTGTGTGACAGATTAAATCCAATGTTGCTCCCTTCTAGCGCTTTTTCCATCCTCACCATGTACAGCATGAATAACAGCGGGGACAAAGGACATCCCTGTCTCAGCCCCTTGCTAATGTCAACGCTGTCTTTGCTGCTTATTCCTTCCCGTTCTACACAAACTGTATTTTCTCGGTATATCTCCCTCAAAAGCTGTATAAAGTCGTCACCTATGCCCACTTCCTTCAATATATCCCACAAAATTTCCTGATTAACGTTGTCATATGCCCCGGTGATGTCTAGGTAAGCTACGTATAAGGGCCTGTTTTCTATTTTTGATATTTCTATACACTGTGTAAGAACAAACAGGTTATCGTCTAACCGCCTGTCGATTCGGAATACATTCTGGAGTTCTCCCAAAATATCATTTTGCTCTACCCACGTTTCTATTTTTAATTTTACTGCCTGCATCGCCAACCGGTATAGCACCGATGTAATAGTTAGCGGTCTATACGAGCGAATGTTATCATTTTCTCCCCTGCCTTTATAGATTAAGTTCATTCTACTTTTTCGCCAACTGTCTGGTATTTCCCTCTCCTGTAAGCACTTTTCTACGGCTTTCAGCAGTGCTTCTTTAGTGCTCTGTCCTAGTTCGTTAATTAGGCTGACGGGAACCCCCATCTAAGCCCGGAGTAGTGCGCTTAGGAATTTTTCCTTCGGCCTTCTTCCAATTGAAATTTTCAAGTACTACATCTTCCTCGGTTGTACTCTTCTGTATACTTTTACTCACCGGGGGAATCCCCTGGGCGACCTTTTTAAACGAATCGGCTGTTACCTTTCGGATGTAACCTAGCGCTTCATACCCTTCCAATTGATTTCCTTCTTCATCTACCATATGTTGTTGCATTGTTACAGACGTCCTACCTAGCGCTTTTAGGTGGCTCCAAAATATCCTAGGCGCGGCCTTCTTCTTTTCGCGAATCTCTGTCATCCAGCGTTCACTTTCGCCTTTAATTTTTGCCTCGACTAATTTCTGCACAATGGATTTTTGCTCTAAATATATTTCCCATACTTGGTTGACTTCATCCTGTGGACGCTTCTCCTTTTTTTGCTTGTCTGTGCTGCCGTGATGCCTCACGTCGCTTCTCGATCGCATCCCGGATTTCTTTGTTCCACCAACTTTTTGGCTTTCTCTTTCCTTTCCAAGAAATAGTTTTTTTTCTCTTTTTCTATTTCTTTCGTGATTACATGTAGCAGCTCACTATACTTCCAGTCTTTGCCTGGAAGTTTGTCTACTTCTTCCTCGACTCTTGCGGCTATATTAGTTATTTGTTTCTCATTTAAATATGAGCTGCCAATGTTCGATTCTAGGTTCTTATTTTCAGTTTTATATCCCATTTGTAATGTTATGCGTTTATGATCACTACCCAAGCTGTTAATGCCTTCCTCGTCTATTCTCATCTCTCTAAGTTTGTCATAGATTCCTTCTGTCATGAGGCAATAATCAATGCTCGATTGCCTGTTTCCGACTTCCCACGTGATGTGTCCCTCACACTTAGGCCCCGCGTTAACTATTTCAAGACTATGTTGCTCGCAGAGATCTAGCAATAACTTGCCATTGGAGTCTGAATATCCGTCAAGGTCATGTATGTGTGCATTCATGTCCCCTAGAAGGATTATTTCGGCATCATGACCAAATTCTTTAATATCGGTGCTTATGCATTTCACTATCTCCAGATTCTTTTCTCTGCAGTTATTCCCCGTCCACAAGTAAGCTACACCTAGCCACGTTTTCTTTCCACCTACTGTGCCCGAAACCCACAGGTGCTCTGAACACGTTTGCTTCACTCTATCCCATTTTGCTCTGCTATGAATTAGCATTCCAACACCCCCCACCTCTCCTTTCTGATATGATCCTGTTGCATCCTTCCCAAATGTAATTGTCAATATGTGGTGGCTCTTCCAAGTCTCTAAGGTGTGTTTCTGTAACCGCATAAACACCTATCTGTTCCTTGTTTAACTGTCCCTCAAACTCTAACCATTTTGCCTTTTTTCTGCCACCCTGCATGTTAATGTAACCAATTGCGACACGCGCCTTCTCCCTTCTTTTACCTTTTCTCTGGTTTTTCGCTATACTACCTGTCACAGAGTCCCCCTGGTTGTTGTCCTCATTACACGCTACCCTGGACACCGAAGGGCCCGCGTGCCCCCCCCAAAAAAAGCTACTGCGCGTCCTGCAAGTCGCCAACCCACCTCATGACCAAGCCTCCTATTGAAGTGTATTCCGTCTCTTCGAAAACCACCCCACCTGTGCACCTCTCTGTTTATTTCCACTACCTCGATGCCGAGGTGGCGTCACGTCACGTCTACGCGACGTGACGCCACCTCGCGTCGAGAAGAGAAAGCTAAGAAAAACAAACGTAACTATTATTTCTTTAGGCTCTATCGTGTTCATATGTATCAATTATTTAACGTAGCTAACATTGAGCACCTGTAAAAGCGTCTGCTTGCGCGCAGACGACAATATCGGCGAGATCCGCTATCCGCCAATTTCGCTGAGCCGCCATCTTGTTTGGACAGCAAAGTAGCCTGCATCGTATTTGTCTCCGATGCTGTCTTCGCGAAGCTGTCTATTTTGCCGGCTACGCGAGAATTGGAATGTGACTTAAGATGGCCGCTGTCCACTTAGCTGTCTATTTTGCCGTCTACGGTGAGTATTGGAACACACCCATAGTGAACACGAGGGATGCAAGACGCCGCCCTACGGATCTGCACACAATTGACCAAGAAAAAAATTACCTCATATGATTTCCGTCGTGAGGCACTGTAATACGGGTGCTCTCCCCCATGAACGCAAAGCACACGCGAAGGCTAGGCGATAGGTGAGAGTAGGAAAGGGCTAGAGGAGAGGGCGGTGAACGAGAGGAGGCGTTGACTGAACAGACCCTTGTGAACATAGATGCTTGTGGTATAGCTGTACGGTGAGAGCGGAATTAGAGAAAGCGGTGCGACAGCCAGAACAGCGTCACTGATTGGGCGTCGAACTTGGGCTGAGGTCGCCTAGTCGCGGCAGGTTAGAGTTATTGAACAACGCTGCCCTGACCAGAGGGAAACGCAACGCGCATCGAGTCTTCCCCGTTGGCCGGCTGCGGTTTATCGAGGAGCGAGCTTAAGTTGGGAACGCGGAGCTACGACCACGCAACGCGCTCGCGCGTTGCAGACCAATTTTTGGTATGGACGGATGCTCTGATCGAGGCCGATGCTAGGGGTAAGTTCGCCACCTGGCAGTGTGTTAATGCGTTGACAAAATTGCACTTTTCCTATTCCAAACGCGCCGAATGGGTCGGACGTGTAGAAACGACGCTTTGAAGGAACTAATCGTGCATCTCACGGTTATAACGCGTTACTTCACTTGAGCGAGAGCACTGTGAGAGGACAGTGGTAGATATAAAAGGCTTTTTTTAACGCCTACACATAAGAACTAAGAGAGTGCCGGGCACTCTCTTTGGGAGAGTATTTTCTTGTCCCATATTTAACTCACTTTTCCCGAGTAAATCACCTCTTTTTGAGGCAGAGTATATAGTAATGCCCCCCATAAAGGGTTAAAGTACTCCACCCCAGCAGAGTAACATAACTCTGGCCGAAGCAGAGTAGCATGACCCCACCTAAGGGAGCAGTAGTACACCGCAAGGAAAAAAAATAGCATTTCTCGGGCCAGAATTGGGCTTTAGAATTGCTTTTAAGAATTTTCATCAGGTGCAGACCGTAATGGTGGCTAATAACGAGCACTAGGACAAAAAAAAAAAAAAAAAAAACGTTAAAAAAATACATGACCGAGTGAGACTCAAACCCACGACCGTTAGACGCTCATCACATTGCGAAGCGGACACGTTACCGACTACACCACGCTGCAAGATGATGTACGAGTGATTATTTCTTCATGTTACAAGTAATGTCCGCGATTTGTCCATTTACTTCTTTAGAACCGCAGATTGGCGTGTCTCCGCACGTGCGACAACCTAAACGGACTGTAGTTCATGGGTTTGTTTTGTGCTTCGCGAGATCGGAACGTCAATCTGACACGTTTTGCAGTAAAAAAGGATCAGCGTAACTGAAGATATGCACGGCGTTCGCACTGACTCGCTAAGCGGTTAGTGATTTCTGTGTGGGAAACAACGCACTTCTCAACTGTACACTGAACAATTCGGTTTTCTTCACCCCCTTGCACACATTTGCGGTCATTATTGTTCACGTTTCGCGACTACAGTCATAATGCTTCACGGTAGCCGTAGCGTATACATTAGGCTTACGACAGAAGGCTCCGTGCGTGACGTTCGTAGCGAAAAACATGAATGCCTGTTGATATATGAAGAAGACAATAACCGCTTGAATTTAGTTTCGATTGTGACCGGTTCAATGAGGTCATATTCGCTCATTTAACTACACAAATCCCAAGCTAGAAACGCGGATATTAAGAGTTCCAAGTGCCTTCAATTGTGCTGAAATTTGCTGGGAGGCGCTGGAAACGCTGTTCTTTTTATTAGTCGTCTCCAACGTCACAACAAACAAATATTATACTCTTTACTGCATATATGTGTGGTTATTAAGAAGTGGTCATCACTCGTGATGTGCCGGCACTTCGATATTCAGATCAGGAGCAGGAGTATAATCGCGTTTTACTCTCTCCTGCCTGAAGAGTATATGGGCATTCCACTCTCTCAGAGCGAGGTAGAGCATAAAGCAGTTTCACTCTCTCATTTCACAGAGAGTGAACAAGGCTTTCACTCCATCCGATACTTTGCGAGAGTAGAAGAACACTCTGAAGAGTAAATCGGCCTTTTTACTCCTGCGATACCCTGCGCAGTTTTTAGAGTGCAGAGTATGTGACCGTGGCGCAGTGGATAGCGTGCCCGGCATCTGTTGTCGCGGACCGAGAGGTCGTAGGTTCGACTCCCGTTGGCGGAACTTTTTTCTTTGTCTTCTGATCATGCGTATTTTTTCGACGTCATTTCCGTGACGAAAATACGTCACTCAAATCTTTGTGGACCCCGGCATAAAACACTTTCGTGTTAAAATTTCTGGCTACGCCCATGCCCGCATGGGCCAGGGCAGGGGGTAGGAAGGGGGGGGGGGGAATAGGCTGTACCAAATGGCACCTGATTTTGTCATTTGAAACACATTTCCCATATCTCATATATCGGTCATTTCTGAAGGGTATTTGGTGGCGAGATTCCAATAACATATCTAAACGTATCTCCAAAATGACTAAAATCTGAACGCCAATGCTGAAATATAGACTTTTCTTTTACGGTTATGTATGAACGCATGGTGGACGCATGGGGTGTCTGACAAGAAAATGCTTTAGACCTGTCATGCCTATGTAGCTTAAGGAAGTACTTATAAAGAAAAAATAATCGGACGAAGGCAGCCGTGTGCGGGCCGCGTGTTTGAGACACCCCTGCGCTATATAGTGCGAGAGATACATGATACTGCCGCAACAACGTTGGAATGTGCAGGAATATCATAGGTCCATTAAACAAGGCCTCGGGCAAAGTACATTTGCTTACAAAATGCATGTCTTGAAAAAAGACAATTACGACTTGCGTGCCATGTGATTGATGTCCCTTTACCTGGAACCATATAAGTAAGCGTCGAAAAGCTTCTTCGCGCCTTTAATACCACACTGGAACAAACCCTGAAAATATATCGAGACCTCTTCGTCCTCCTCCTGTCAGTCGCATAGTCCAATGACCACCTTCTATACCACTACAACATCGTTAGGAAGGCGTACACCATTATAATACAAAAAAAAAAAGAGACCGCGGTGCAAAACATGCATAACATACACTGCTGAAAACTGCAAGGAGAAACCCTCAAAGAGGAGTTTTATAGGTGGCATTGAAGACCGGCACGACGTTCGGGGGGCGAGAGGAATGAACGGATGAGCTGGACAGCTATGTTCAGTGTGCGGAAGTCCGCAGAGACATCCTAAATTTGCTTAGGTGGTGGAAGTTAAAAAGAAAGACAGGCGACGCCTTCACAATTCGCAAAACAGATGTACTCCCCTGCTGGCGCAAGCAGCGCGAGAAACTTTAGCGCGGCAGGATATGTGATGCAACAGCGCATAATTTGATTTTTTGCACAATGACATGTGAAGAAACAAGCTGTAAAATATGCCACAAACAACTGCTAGAGTGTATATACTATCAGCGGTGGGAAAGATGAAAAGAATGCTATGACAAATATATATATATATATATATATATATATATATATATATATATATATATATATATATATATATATATATATATATATATATATATATATATATATATATATATATATTATGTTTATTTTTTTTCTGCGTTTCGACTGCTTATACCAGGGGTCTCAAACTCACCTCAGCCAGCGGGCCGCAGTCACACTAATTACTCCCCGCAGGGGCCAGGGCAGTGAAGGATGCCGGTAAGAGCGGAGGGGGGGGGGGGACTTGTTGAAAGAAAACTTTCCCATATCTCATATAGCGGTCATTTCTGAAGGAATTTGGTGCCAGGATTCCAACAACATGTCGATACCGATTTGCAAATTGACTCAAATCTGGACGCTGATTAAGAAATACAATTTTCGTTTTACTGTTATGTTTCAAAACAAAGTGACACATGGGTTGCCTCACGGAGTCAATGCTTTAAACCAGTCAGGTCTGTGTATCTCATGAGCGTACTTAATAAGAAATTGTTTAAAAATGTGCGGTGGAGACCTTCATGTGCGGGCCGCATTCGAGAGCCTCGCGGGCCGCATGCGGCCCGCGGGCCGCGTGTTTGAGACCCCTGGCTTATACGTATTTCTAAAAGTAGACGGTTTGCGCGCGGTTCATTATAATATTTGTCTAGGCTAGTGTAGTTACAAGAACGTAATAAATTTTGCTTTCTTTCTCTATTTCTCATGCTGTGGCAGGGGGGCTACTATGCTGAAGACAGGCGCTACATATCATGAAGGGTACACGATTGGCTTTGTCGTTAGACCATGCTTTAAATTTTAATACACCGCAATATAAACAAAGGGAAGAGAGCGTTCTGTTCCTTGTGTTCTCTGTTTTTATTGCGCTCTGTATTGAAACTGAACTCATGCTGCACAAATCACTTTCCTTGCTACAATATCTGCGGCGAAACGCTCTTGATGAGTCTCCATGGTTGACGTGTCGGCACCCAGAATGGGATCCTTGTTCACAACGATTGTGAAGGCTCCCATTATGGGTCCCGCAACGTCAACGCATTTTTACTCTCTTGTGGTCGGTGTCCTCGTATTTTTATTCAATGATTCTTCCCGACCAGACCGGTGTCCGTCGAAGCCTTGATTGCGCCCCCCATAGAATATGCAGAAAAAGTAGGTACGGTGTACCACTGCCAAGCAAATATTCATAGCATCCAGTATATCAGCTCAGCTGTTTCCACCGTGAGCCCCTTTATACAAGAAATTACCATACGTTAAAGTATAATTGTTACCGAAGCATGCGCCACCAAAGTGTACACATATGACACTTAAAAAACGCCTTGTCTATTTCGTGTTCGGGCGACATCACCTAGATTATTGGCTCGGGCCTCGGTCGGGCCCGATCTGCGGTCGGGCCGGGCCGGGCCGGGTAGGCGAATCTTTTCCTCGCGTACGGGCCGGGCCCGGGTCTCGCTTTGAATCACCGGGCCGGGCTCGGGCGGGTAAGGTTAAACAACTTCCGGGTCCGGGCCGGGCCCGGGCCAAGAATCCAGGCCCGTGCAGTGCTCTACACGAGAGTCATGGCAGAGAGCACAGAGTGGCTGCTTAGCAATGGGTGCAATGGGTGCAATAGTGGGTGCAAGCAAAGAATAACGCGCTCTACCGGTGGTGTCTGTCGCCCACGTTGACTCCATTCCTTGATCTTGCTTCCATGTGCTTGCGGGGGGCTTCGTCAGTCCGGGATTTGCCCGTACGTATGGCTATGAGAGGCACCATAAAGGATGGCTCACGAAATTTCGGCCACCTGGGGTTCTTCAACGTACGCCTAAATATGGGGCAATCCGGACGACAATGCTGAGCTGGGAAGATCTCACAGATAGCGTGCTTAAAGGGTTCGTGAAAAGGTCGCTCCTAAAACGACAATGCGGAACCGCCGGCAACCACACGCATTAACTGCGTGACGTCAGCCCAAGCGGAGTAGACCTGCACGGACGCTTTGCCTATCGAGGAACTCTACGGTACCTGCGAGTGCGCACAAGGGACGCTCCTCGGCGTCTTTGCCGTACGCGATGCGCTTCTACTCTACTTGGGCTGACGTCACCTATACCATCTCACAAATACCTTGCAGCACTGCCAAAGCTACGAGGCGTACACAGGCAGTATCCTTGCGCCGCACATAATATAGTTCCGGGCGTAATTGTTTCATTGTCAACAACGTACAAGGGTTTTAACTGTGCTTCTTGCATGATGCGTTATAGCGATATATGTTACGTTAGGCCCTTCATGAATGCACTTCGCATTTTCGAAAATATTACAGGCGGCTAATCGTAATAACCACCCTAACCGCGATGACGCGCAGCAACATGGCAGCCCCCATACACCCCAGGCCGCCCGCTACCATCCGAATTCGTGCTTCTTACTGGCTCTTTGCCCGGAGAGCAAGAAATAAGTGGTATAATCTGTCATCGCTTAGTCTCATCTAACGCTGTGGGCAAAGCATCAGGTATGTTTCTTCACTATTATTTAGATCGCTCGTTTGTTTTGATAGAGAGAGAGAGAGAATAAAAAAGAGAGAAAGGCAGGGTTTGTTTTGATGCTGCTAGGACTACCAAGGCAGTGCCGAGCGGTAAAAGTGGTTTGATGGCAACTGAACAGATGGCACCACAACATTAGCTCCGGTGATGCGTTGACGATGCCAAACACCCTGAATGTGTATATTGTTTTCTGTGCCAATGATTCGCTATTCCACTCCAGAATGGTGCGTGATGGCCACTGAAAGTGCGTTGACTGGATCTGCGGAGTGTTTTAGGTCAAACATATAGTATTTTCCGAAAGAAGCGAGAGGTAGCGTAATGCATTTGGTGCTGTCAAAAAAGAACCCGTTGAAAGCGCCGATATGAACGCTGTTAAAAAAAAAAAAAAAAACCGCGTCCCTCACAAACGCCAGCGAACGCGCCGTGTACAATTGGCCTTTTGATCATCAATGAAACGGCAAGGTGGCGTTCCCGAAGAGGTTTTTGCTTGTTATATTAACTGCGGGGAGCAGCTATCGACAAGGTACGCGAGCCGCCGCCAAAGAGACGACGAGCAGACGACGCGACGCGGATGAACATGTCTTGAGGAGCTTTCACCTTTCCTATTGGCTAACAAGCCTTGCAGCTTCCACAGTGCTGCAAGGTACTTCTGAGATAGTTATTACTTCTGAGTTAGTACTTCTGAGTATAGTTATTGCGTATGCCTGCCGGCGGTTCCTCATTGTCGTTTCGGGAGCGGCGTTTTCACGACCCCTTTAATACAGTGAGCATAACACTAGCGAACGAAGCACGCCGGAAAGCGATCATGCTCGCAAGTAACGTGGGTATTCAAGGCACACGATGTCTATGAAAGCAGAGCCCAAGACTAACACGGGAACACTTAGATGATGTATGATGTTTAGAGGTTCAACACGAGAACACTTCACGAAATACATAAACATGTGTAAGTACTGTGACACATCATATACAGGAATGGCAACTGTATGCGATGCAACAAGAAATATGTCGCGCAATATGAATAATAAAAAAAAGAAAACAAAAAATACAAAGTAAAGATGCCAGTGTGACGCTTTTCAAAAGATGAGCACACGTCTAGGTACTTATTAGCGATTACGCTGAAATGCATCGTGACTCATGTATAAAGAGCCGACGCGTTAAATACATTGATGGGGTTTTAACGACCGACGACTGAGCTCGCTGCGCTCGTTGCACTCCACGGCGGCTCCTCTTTTAATAATATTGTGGTTTTGGGACGTAAAACCCCAACAGGCAGCAGACTTTGGAGGATGCAGTTGCGCGGCTTACTTTCTCTTAAGTCTGGATCTGAGGACTTCCCTCGAGCATGCTGAGCTAACTTGAGGAGAAATACCACGTACATATGTTTCAACTCGCTCGTTTGTTGTCTCTCAGAATGATGCACGGTGACATTGACCGATCATAAAAATTAGATCAATAAATAAACGAGGAAGGATTACGTGCACACGACAGCCCAATAAAATGCTCGCAGCTGTAAATTTCCTGCTGTATATTTTTTTGTCGTCATCTTTCTATCTATCTGTACTCTTTCCCCTCCCGTTAGTGTAGGGCAGCGAACCCGCTGTTATAACTCTGGTCGACCCTTGATGTTGATAAAATACCTTTGAAAGAGTAGTACGATTTCTCAAGTGTGAAAAATGCCTTATTATGCTCGATGATTTTAACTGTGTTTGCATGGCTGAAGATAGAGCTAGAAGTGTGCCTGCCCGAGGTAAAAGTGAGCGACTACTAATCTCGCTGCTCGAGGAATATTTCTTGGAAGGTTTAGGATACTTACTTTCAAAAGCAAGCCGACCCATTTTCACGCATTACCAATGCGCAAGCTGTTCAAGGTTGGATAGCATATGCGCTACAGTCTTCCTTGCCAAACAGTGTGTTAATATCGAAGTTAAACACGTATCTTTTAGCGATCTTAGCCTTGTAATAGCCACGCTTGGAATCAATATAAACAAGAGCCCGTTTAACTGGGAACTATGGAAGTTCAATGTGAAACTCTTAGAAGATGAAACATCCCCACAAAGTGTAAAACAAAGAATCGAGGAAATGGCATCGACAAAAACGCATGGATGGATAGTGGAGTGGGAAAGCTATAGAAACGCGGTCAAAAGGACTGCGATTGAAAGGGAAAGCATAATTTATCAGAAAGAAAAGATTAACGAGGAAGAAAATCAGTGTGAGCTTGATTATGTGTCCACGGAAAATGCAATTACCGGCTTATATACAAAAGAAATACGTGAAGTAAAAAGCAAGCTGGAACTAATCGCAACAGAGAAGTACAAAGCAGCAGTGATAAGAGCACGAGCTGAAAAGATATGGATGGGTGAAACACCCAACAAAGCGTGCGCTGTGCGACAAAATAAGATATTCAGCTAAAAATGGAATACGTCAGATTCACCATCGGAATGAAGTGACGTCCGAAAAGCGTAAAATCGAAGATGCATTTGTAGAATACTACAGCCAGTTATTCACGAATAAAACGTACCACGCAACCGGTCCTAAAGCTGAGATTATTAAATTAATGCCTGTAAGCTTGAAGGTGTAATCAAAACTTGACTGGAGCTGCCAATAAAGTGAACCAAGTGAGAAGCGCTATTAAGGAACTCACTGTAGGGAAAACGCCTGGGCCCGATGGATTAGGGACCGCCTTTTATAAAACGTTCATTGAAGAGATTACTCCGATTTTGCATGAGGTCAGCAGTGAGGCGCACGAAAACGAAACGTTACCCATCTCCTTTCGATCTGCTCATATGGTTCTAATACCGAAGACGGATAATCCAGAACAACTAATGTCATTAGAAGCTTACCACCCAGCAACTCTTTCAAACGTAGACTATAAAATATATACGAAAGTATTAGCCAAACGATTACAAAGTGTTGTCAAGCTGCTCGTAGGACCGTACCAGACGTGCGGATTAAAGGGTCGTTCTATTTGCACGAATGTGCATGTAGCCCGCAGCGTTTTAGGGTGTTGTCATGCCATGGCGGGACGGCATGCTATGGTTCAACTCGATCTTGCTAAGGGGTTTGACCGTGTCGCACACGAATTTTTTTTGCTGTGTTTGAACATGTCATTCATGGAAAAGTAATGGTGGAAGGTTTAAAGATGGCTTACAGCAATTGTACAGTACGAATAATTGTGAACAACCTTTGCAAGAATTATTGACGTCAGGTCACCCATAAAACAAGGCTGCTCGTTGCCTTCTCTGCCTTTCGCGCTTTACTTTGAACCTTTATGTCACAGCTTCATTAACAATAGCAAAATTAATGGCTTCGTGCTTCATACGCAACACGTGACAGTTCTTGCATATGCTGATGACATTGGTGTTTTCTGCACCGATCGCAAAATCATAGAATAGGCGATAAGCGTCACCAAGGCATTCTGGGAACAGACGGGATGTGTGATAAACTGGGACAAAAGCGTCGGTTTCTGGCATGGCAAGTGGGACGTTAAGCCGCAAACATTCGCGAGGATAAAATGGGCCAGCACTGCTTCTACGTATCTAGGTGTGCCCCTCGAACATTTTAAACAGCCAGGAGATTACTAGGACGAACTGACGCTAAAGGTGAAGGAAAAAAATTACACCATCTCCCGATAAAGGTAACCATGTGTAGATGTGAAGCAGCGGGCGCTAACGCTTACACTGGCGGCGGCGTTGACGGTGGCGCTCATCGCAGCGTTGCGCAGGAGAGAAAACTGGGGAGGCGCAAAGCACGCAGTGATAAAGCGGTGTTTCCTACTGGAACATGCCAATCGCTGCTAATGGGCAATGATAGACAGAAGACTCCGACTGGACACAGAGACCAGCAGTCCGCTTTTAATTAACGCGCACGCTGCGAATTTTTATTGTTCAACAACGCACAGGAGAAATCTCCCACCGGCACCACCTTGCAGGTCAAAATCCATTGCCATATATACGGAGTGGCCAGTGCACGGTTGTGCAGAGCGAGCAGTCGGTTTTTTGAACCAAGAAAATCGCTAGCAGACGCTGCCTGCGTCGGCGTCACGAGGCGAGAGAGGGGGGGAGCGTAGGAGAGGAGAGAGAGAGGAGGGAACGCGCATGCGCAGTGGGAGTGTGGACGCCGCGGGCAGGGATGCCTAGAGGAGAGAGGGGGGAGCGTAGGAGAGGAGAGAGAGGGGTGACGCGCATGCGCAGTGGGAGTGTGGACGCCGCGGGCAGGGATGCCTAGAGGAGAGAGGGGGGAGAGAGGAGGAGAGGCGCCTGCGCAGTGAGGGTGTGGTTTCCTAGAGGAGAGAGAGGGGGAAATAAGGTTTTTTTATTTTTTTTGAAAGAGTTTGCGCATGCGCAGTAAGGAAGGCCACGCGGCACACCACCACCACCACCACCGGATTAAGCTTCGCCATAAGATGCTTCACATCTAAAAAATCACCCTCATATCCACAAAGTGAATGATGTTAGAGGAGCTTGCTCGGAGATGATCGGGTAACCCGCGAATCTTCAGTACACATCTCCTACCATCATATAGAGACGTGACAACGTTGTTATATATACATTACATGCGGCGCTCGGGCGGCGAGCCCTGAGCTGCTGCTGCGTTGCGAGCCCGCCGCGCTGCTGCCTTGGCTTCTGCGGTGTTCATGCGGCCGAGCGGTAACGAAGAGTGTTTCACTGCGTGAGCTTGCGATGAAGCGAAAGGAAGAGCACGTGCCGAGAGTGGTGTGCGTCGCCTTGAGCGGCGCCGTTACCTAGTGAGTATTCTTGAAATCACCGGTAAGCCGGCGCCTTGAGCGGCGGCGCGCCATCTAGTGAGCATTGTTGGAATCACCGGAGAATTGTACACTCCGCCGCCGCCGCCGGACAAGGCGCGAGCATAAGAAGCTTGCCGAGCAAGCTCCTAAAACTTGGTGGATGGCAATGCCGTGAATTGTCGATGTTCGCTCGTGCGAGTGCTTGCAATGTTTTCCTGATTGCAAAAGTGCGGTATGTGCTACAGTTTCTGTCATTGTCTCGCGTAAATGTGCAAAAATTGCACTGTATTATTTCGGTTTTTATTTGGGACTCAAACTGGGAAAGAGTCAGCAGAACAAACCTTTTTTGTTCAGTGAAAGATGGGGGGCTTTGGTCTTTCACATTTGTTCGTGAGACATATTTTGTGGCGGTTTATGTTTTTACGGGACCAGCAAGACCCGTTTTTGAGCACTATAATGCAAGTGAGGTTAAAAAATGTAATACCTCCCTTTGTTGTGTCTAGTGCAGCTGCAATTGATGGCGGTATAAAAGCTACTTCAAATGAGTAGTGATGACAGTCAGGGTACTTCAAGCGTCATTTTTCACTCGAGTATTTGAGCCTTGTACCAAGAAAAAGGCTGTACGAAAACTTGATCTCTGTAATGATGCCCATACCATTATACAGATCACTAAACAATAGAGACCTCGGGCAACATCTCCTAAAATGAGAGAAGTAAATGACCCTTAGAGGACCTATAAAATCATTTTTATTTAAATTACACACGAACAAATTGCCTGTGAAAACATGGCTTAAATAAAAAAGGAATATTAATACCATGGGCGACAAGCTGCACCCTGTGTAACAAACCGGAGACGATTGAACGCACATTCATTGACTGATGGGATCCAATATTTTTTGGGATGTGGTACAAAAAACCCCGAAGAAAGATCTACCGATAACATCTCATGGACTATGTTATCTTTCAGTACAGAAAGAGGGTGGTCTTCCATATGATATGATAGTGTTATTTGGCGTTTACAGTCTCTGGATCACACGCATGGGCGTGAGGCATACGGATCCTTAGGCCAGATCGGCACGGGAAAGCTTTATTGAATGTGCAACATATGTGCGCGAGATGTATCAAACGTTGGATGAACCTTCGCATTGCATGGAGGTGTTTGATGAATTGGTAAAAATGAAGTGTTTTTAACCCATCACAATGGCCGGGGAGACCAATGTGGTTTTTATGCAAACCTGTTGCTTTATTTCAGAATAAAAAAGGGCATCCAAACAAACGGCCGGCTAGATCAGTCGGTTAGAGCGTCATGCTAATAACGCGAAGGTCGTAGGTTCGAACTTCGATCCCTCGCAGGCCATGACTTTATTTTATTCACCTACTTTTCTACATGTCTTAGGTTGTATTTGCCAATGGCTATACAGCGGAATATTTGTGCAATGGTTCGTAAATGTTATAGAGGTCGTCATGAAATACAGAGCCTGATCCCATGGACATTATACGGCACTCTTTATCCTAAAAACGCCATCGTTCCGGCCTGCTAGCTCAGTCGGTTAGAGCGTCGTGCTAATAACGCGAAGGTCGTAGGTTCGATCCCTGCGCAGGCCATGACTTTTTTTTATTCACCTACTTTTCTACATGTCTTAGGTTGTACTTGCCAATGGCTATAAGGCGGAATATTTGTGCAATGGTTGATAAATGTTAGAGAGGTCGTCATGAAATACAGAGCCTGATCCCATGGACATTATACGGCACTCTTTTTCCTAAAAACGCAATCGTTCCGGTCTGCTAGCTCAGTCTGTTAGAGCGTCGTGCTAATAACGCGAAGGTCATAGGTTCGATCCCTGCGCAGGCCATGACTTTTTTTTATTCACCTACTTTTCTACATGTCTTAGGTTGTACTTGCCAATGGCTATAAGGCGGAATATTTGTGCAATGGTTGATAAATGTTAGAGAGGTCGTCATGAAATACAGAGCCTGATCCCATGGACATTATACGGCACTCTTTTTCCTAAAGACGCCATCGTTCCGGCCTGCTAGCTCAGTCGGTTAGAGCGTCGTGCTAATAACGCGAAGGTCGTAGGTTCGATCCCTGCGCAGGCCATGACTTTTTTTTATTCACCTACTTTTCTACATGTCTTAGGTTGTACTTGCCAATGGCTATAAGGCGGAAGATTTGTGCAATGGTTGATAAATGTTAGATAGGTCGTCATGAAATACAGAGCCTGATCCCATGAACATTATACGGCACTCTTTATCCTAAAAACGCCATCGTTCCGGCCTGCTAGCTCAGTCGGTTAGAGCGTCGTGCTAATAACGCGAAGGTCGTAGGTTCGATCCCTGCGCAGGCCATGACTTTTTTTATTCACCTACTTTTCTACATGTCTTAGGTTGTACTTGCCAATGGCTATAAGGCGGAATATTTGTGCAATGGTTGATAAATGTTAGAGAGGTCGTCATGAAATACAGAGCCTGATCCCATGGACATTATACGGCACTCTTTATCCTAAAAACGCCATCGTTCCGGCCTGCTAGCTCAGTCGGTTAGAGCGTCGTGCTAATAACGCGAAGGTCGTAGGTTCGATCCCTGCGCAGGCCATGACTTTTTTTTATTCACCTACTTTTCTACATGTCTTAGGTTGTACTTGCCAATGGCTATAAGGCGGAATATTTGTGGAATGGTTGATAAATGTTAGAGAGGTCGTCATGAAATACAGAGCCTGATCCCATGAACATTATACGGCACTCTTTATCCTAAAAACGCCATCGTTCCGGCCTGCTAGCTCAGTCGGTTAGAGCGTCGTGCTAATAACGCGAAGGTCGTAGGTTCGATCCCTGCGCAGGCCATGCCTTTTTTTTATTCACCTACTTTTCTACATGTCTTAGGTTGTACTTGCCAATGGCTATAAGGCGGAATATTTGTGCAATGGTTGATAAATGTTAGAGAGGTCGTCATGAAATACAGAGCCTGATCCCATGAACATTATACGGCACTCTTTATCCTAAAAACGCCATCGTTCCGGCCTGCTAGCTCAGTCGGTTAGAGCGTCGTGCTAATAACGCGAAGGTCGTAGGTTCGATCCCTGCGCAGGCCATGACTTTTTTTTTATTCACCTACTTTTCTACATGTCCTAGGTTGTACTTGCCAATGGCTATACGGCGGAATATTTGTGCAATGGTTGATAAATGTTAGAGAGGTCGTCATGAAATACAGAGCCTGATCCCATGAACATTATACGGCACTCTTTATCCTAAAAACGCCATCGTTCCGGCCTGCTAGCTCAGTCGGTTAGAGCGTCGTGCTAATAACGCGAAGGTCGTAGGTTCGATCCCTGCGCAGGCCATGACTTTTTTTTTATTCACCTACTTTTCTACATGTCTTAGGTTGTACTTGCCAATGGCTATACGGCGGAATATTTGTGCAATGGTTGATAAATGTTATAGAGGTCGTCATGAAATACGAAGCCTGATCGCATGCACATTATACGGCACTCTTTATCCTAAAGACGCCATCGTTCCGGCCTGCTAGCTCAGTCATTCTGCTTCCGGCAGCCGAGCTGAACGGATCGTAGGATCATGTGCTCCAGTGGAGCGGCGATAGTGGCCAGTGTGGGCCGCGGAAACAGGAACACGGACGATAAGGACTACCAGTTTATTTTGCCTCAGCTGCCGAAAGGAAAGCTTGTTATTAACACCGTGTTTTTACACGGGGATGTCAGAGCCAGGCCTTATAAGGTTGAAGATTTTCGGGATGCGCTGACGCCGACGGGCCTGCTGCCTGATGTGGTGAGCCTCGGCGCATATCAGATAAACCACTTGTGGGCGGTGACCTTCAACGATGCGGCTCCCATGAAACGTCTGCTCGCGTTGAAGGAGCTCCAGGTGAAGGGGCGGCGGTGCGTCGTCGTCGACCCGCAAGACCAGCAAGTGAAGCTTCGGCTACACTGGCTGCTGCACGGTGTGAGCGACGAAGACGTTCGGGCTTCGCTGGCAGCATTCGGCAAGGCGGTGGAAATGGCGCGTCCCTGGCATGGCAGACAAGTGCTCAACCACAAGGACAGTCCTTTTGAAGTTGAAGAGCGGCCTTAAGGTGGATGATATTCCCCACCAGATCCGCGTGGACGGTGAGCTGGCGTTGGTGGTTGTGCCTGGTCGGCCGATGCAGTGTTTGCGCTGCCAAGGCACCGGGCACGTCCTACGCGAGTGCAAGGTCCCCCCGGTGCTCCCGTTGTAAACGCTTCGGGCATGTCGAAGCCGACTGTGTTCGGACGTATGCCTCAGCAACAGGAACAGCGAAGAACGAAGTGGTGGCCGAGCACGTAATGAACGCGGCGGAGACGGAGGAAGCCGCCGAAGGAGCTGGCAGCCCAGTGGTCCTTGCGTCAACCGGGGGGTCGGCATCGACGGACACACGCAAGGCGGGGGAGGCCCCTCAGCAGGCAGCCGTACCTGTCACCACAACGACAGCAGCTAAACATGTACGCGTTGGGAAGGAAGCGGTGCCAGTGTCGGTGGACGAGGCAGCAGAGCCCCGGGGAGATACGTCCGGAAGCGGGGACGAGATGTGCGTCACCACGGCCACACTGGGGCGAACGCGCGACGACACCGCGGAACCGGACAAGACGTCGCCTGGCCACAGCGAGGAGCCGCCTGCAAAGACACCTCAAGGGAGGTGGTTCACCCTGAGACCCGAGCCCTAAAATCCCAAGTGAGAAGAGACCGGCGGATCATCATCAGCATCATCAGCCTGTCTACGCCCACTGCAGGGCAAAGGTCTCTCCCATGTTTCGCCAATCAACCCGGTCCTGTGCTTTCTGCTGCCACGTTATACCTGCAAACTTCTTAATCTCATCTACCCACATAATTTTCTGTCTCCCCCCTCACGCGTTTGCCATCTCTTGGAATCCAGTCAGTTACCCTTAATGACCAGCGGATACGGTGAAACAAAAGAACTCTGGCGAGCAGGATGGTCCTGGAGGCGGCTAGCCGTAGGCTAGACGTGAAAGGTAAGCATCACGCTCCGGGCCTACTCCTCTTAGCGTAGCAGTAACAATGGTACCGCTTCCATCACTCAGTATAGCTACACTGAACGTGAGAGGGTTGGCGGCTAGGCGTAGGCAAAGTCAGCTCCTACGGCTGGTCACCGACCAAGATATCGACGTCCTAGCCGTCCCAGGAAACTAAGGTTGACGCAGAGGAGGAGACCGGGAGCAGGGTGCGTCGT
This sequence comes from Rhipicephalus appendiculatus, assembly GCA_030522465.1. Lineage (NCBI taxonomy): Eukaryota > Metazoa > Arthropoda > Arachnida > Ixodida > Ixodidae > Rhipicephalus > Rhipicephalus appendiculatus. Next base: position 14,493 of record JALIZH010021763.1, on the reverse strand, counting down.
TTCACAGGTAGATATCCTGCAGACGTGCCTACTGCATGGCTCGAGCCATGCAGTAGGCACGTCTGCAGGATGTGTTCTGTTTGTTAAGAAGCTAAATGGCCTAGTTATTCAAAGTGTTTTTTTCTTATGAATCGGGAAGGATTGTTTATTGCGATTTTTTATTTGGTGGTGCTCAATATCGAGTCATTGGCATATACGCACCAAACAGTGTGGAAGAGCGTGTTGGGTTCTTTTTAAATTTAGTTCAGTATGTGAGTTGTGATAGGCGGGTCGTTTTGATGGGGGGATTTTAATTGTGTTTTGAATGCTCGCGATAGAGCCAACTGTAGTAACAATCGCGATAAAAGCAGTGATGTGTTGTCAAAGCTAATTAATGATAATGACCTGGACGATGTGTATGAATATCTTGAAGCGAACCGGGAAGTCACATACACACGATTCCAAGGCACTAGCCATGCGCGGCTGGATAGAATGTACATTTTCGCTCGACACTATACCAACGTGCCAGGGTTACGCTGTAGTGCCAGTGTCGTTTTCTGATACTGTCTCGTACTTTGTCGAATAGGGATGAAAAGCAAAAGCAAGCCTTTCAACTGGGAGCTTTGGAAATTGAACGCCTTGTTACTAAAAGACGAGTCATTTGTTGAAGAATCGTAAGGAACCATTGACGAAATGCTCGCGGAAAACTGTGAAACAATAGGGGAAAAGTGGGAATGTTTAAAACAGAAAGTGAAAATGAAAGCATTAGATAGATCAGTCTAAAATTCGAAAAGCGAATGAAAGAAACCAGCCTACAGAAAACATTTCAGCAGCTGATAGCCCTGGAAAGCCAAAATCCGGGTGCATGGAAAGATGATGTACGCAGTGTAAAGGATAAAATTGAACAGCACGACAAGGAACGGTATAAAGGCGCCTTGGTTCGAGCACGAGCAAAAGAACTTGTCGGGGGGGGGGGGGGGGGAGACGCCCACTAAAAGGGCGCTAGGGCTGGAAAAAGCGCAAGGACGCCGTAATGATATCGATATGGTTTATTGCAACGGGACACTTGTGAGCGACAATGAAACCATCGGGCATACTTTTTATGCTTCGCATTTTGAAAAGCGAACGTAGATGGTTTCAAAAAGCAGTTTCTTCAGCGCATGCCTCGGCTGAATGATGAGACGAGAGAGCTATTAGAAGCGAAAATAACAGAATGCGAAGTGACACGCGCGATTGATCATTTGAACCCGGGAAAATCACCGGGACCCGGACGGTCTAACTGCTTGTTTGTATAAGACATTTAAAACAGAGCTCTCCCCGTTATTGACGGAACTGTTTAACGAGGCGTACGAACGGAAAACTATGCCGCCTTCTTTTGACAAGGCACATACAATATTGATCCCTAAAACTGATGAAGAGGAAAAACTCAAACTGGTTACAGCTTATAGACCGATATCGCTGACCAACGTGGATTATAAGATTTTTATGAAGGTTCTAGCAGCGAGACTTCGAGACGTCATCAAAGAAATAGTAGCAGATCACCAAACGTGTGGGATCAAAGGCAGGACAATTAGCTCAAACATTCACAAGATGCGATGCGTACTGGAGTGTTGCTACGCCGCTTTAGCTGGTGTAGCCATCCTCCAGTTAGACCTGGAGAAGGCATTTGATTGTGTTGCTCATGATATTTTGTTTGCCATCTCAGATCATGTTAATGTTGGTTCCATCATCAGACAGGGAGTGGCCTTGGCATACCAGAACTGCACAACACGTTTAATTGTTAATAAGTCTTTGGGGGGCCCCCCATTAACGTCATGCGTTCTGTACGTCAAAGCTGCCCCCTAAGTCCACTTCTGTTTTGTATTTATATTGAAGTGATGTGTTTGGCAATAACTGAAAACGACAAAATACGTGGTTTCAGATTGGCGGCGGCGGAAGTCAAGCTGCTCGCATATGCAGACGATATTGCGGTGTGTTGTACAAACAAAGAGAGTGTAGAGGAAACGATTAGTGTAGTGAAGCATTTTTGTAACGTCACAGGGATCCGTGTAAACTGGGGGAAATCTCTCGGGTTGTGGCACGGAAGGTGGCCTTCAACGCCCGACCATTTTGCTAATGTTCGCTGGACAAAGACGCCAACCAAGTACTTGGGTGTTCCCCTTGAAAGTTATGAAGACAGCGAAGAGTACTGGTCGAGTCAAACGAAACAGGCAAAGGAAAAGGCTGAAAGGTGGAAAGGCACCAACCTGTCTATTTTTGGAAGGGCTACTGTGTGCAATTTGTTTTTTTATCACAAAGCTGTGGCACGTGATGCAGGTACTGCACTGTTCCAGAATCAACGTGCAAAGGCTGCAGTGCACAGAGTGTTCCCGGTTTTTATATAGGGCTCGGATTGGGAAAGGTGTAGCCGAACCAATCTGTTTAGGCGGGTGAAAAACGGGGGTCTGGGTTTAGCGCACCTGTTTGTACCGCAGTTGGTGAATAGATTTTTGTAGTAGTAGTAGTAGTAGTAGTAGTAGTAGTAGTAGTAGTAGTAGTAGTAGTAGTAGTAGTGCAGTTTATTTCATGAGCAATACAGATCATGAGGAGTGAGAGAAAAAGCTGCTATTAGGCAGCTTGACAAAGCTCTCACCCCGTGTATCTTGGACTTGGGTCAGCATTTGGGTACAGACATACTATGAATACAATACATCAATAGAATATACACAAATTATATATACAAATCATTAAAATAACAAGTGTGCACACTATTATCATCCAAAAAAGTGGTACAAAATATAAAAGAAAACAATACAGTGAATAAATTGAACGTGATCTTGCATGCATTCTTATACAACAGACCAATTGTGAAAATTTCCAGTTTATTTCAGAATAATAGAAAAAAACAAACAACAATAACAACAAAAGACAAAAAAAAAGAGAATAAAAAATAGAATATAGCATAGAAATCATGTTACATGTAATATTGCTTAAGCTGGTCGAATGTGAAGTAATCTATATGTATGTCCCGTTCATAAAAGTGATTTAACATTCTAGGAATAAGACAACACAGTCTATCTTCACCATAGTTCGTTCTGCTGAGAGGCACATCCCAATATTCGAGATGCCTAGTGTTATGATTTCGCAGCTCCGAACTTAGTTTAAAATTATAGAGGTTGTCTAAACTAATTAAGCCATACTTCTTAAGTAACGGTTCAGCTGATCGGGAGCAGCGTTAGCAATTACCCTTATTATTTTGTTTTGGATTCTTTTAAGTTTCAAAATGTTTGTAGAAATGGTGGTTCCCCAAACAAGAAAGCAGTATTCGATGTAAGACATAAATAAAGAGTTGTAGATCAAAAGTCTCGTCTTTATAGGCAATGAGTCGCGATGACGGTAAAGAAGTCCAAATGCACGAGCTGCTTTGTTAGCTACATGCTCAGTATGCGAGTCCCATGACATATGTTCATTAAATACTACACCAAGAGTTTTTAAATTGTTAACAATTTCAATGGGGCTTCCGTTTAGCAGGAGTGAATTGTGCGGTACGAAGTTCTTGGATTTTGCTCGAAATACCACTGCTCGCGTTTTGGAAACATTTATAATTAGACCATTACACGACCATTACACGTTCTTCCGGGATGTAAGTGATCCATTTCTGCGTACGGTATGCCAATTAAGGTTAGGCAACGCCTTACCGGAACTCGTTGTCACTACGAATAACAGCATGCCGGGGACGTTGCGCGGCTATCTCAAGGAAGTGGTTGATAGCATGCGTTTCTTATGTGTTCGTTTTTCTTATGATTATCTAACCGGTGTTAGAAGAAAATAATTGTACAGAGATGTATGTGACATTATTTTTCCAGTGCCATTGTATACGGTGGTAGACCGGGACAGAATGTACTGAAGAGGGTGAAAAACATGCAGGTGCCTACGGGGGTGAAAACTTTTTTCTTTAAGTTACACGTAGGTACACTATCGGTAAAAACATTCACAGAGGAACGGGGCTGTTTTACGCCATGGGGATCGCACTGCTTCATATGCAAGCAACCTGAAATAATAGACCATGTTTTTCTGCACTGTTGGGAAGGGGGTATACTTTTGGGATGTATGCAAAGAACATGAAAGAAGGAGTTTCCATTGAATCCACATGGGATAAGGTATTTACTAGTAAAGAATGACGATGGAGTCCCATTTGATCTGGTTATGTTGACCGGTCTACACTGTATATGACGTGCACGAATGACTGGATACCACTTCGACCCGGACGCAAAGCGAGCGAGAATTTATTTCAGGCAAAGCCTGTCTGCATTCATTGATATCATGAAAATACAAGAGTGCGTACCAGAATGGCTGCCGAGGATAGAACCTCTCGCAGCACTGCAACCATTTTAAATTGACAACACCTGTCCAAATTGGACAGATGGCATCTTTGGTGACATTTTGTGATTGTACTTGTATTGTGTACGTGAACTGAGAGCATTGCACAATGTCGAAGACAGGCAATAAAAAAAAGACTGCTAGCTCAGTCGATTAGAGCGTCGTGCTAATAACGCGAAGGTCGTAGGTTCGATCGCTGCGTAGGCCATGACTTTTTTTTTATTCACCTACTTTTCTACATGTCTTAGATTGTGTTTGCCATTAACTATACGGCGGAATATTTGTGCGATGGTTGATAAATGTTATAGAGGTCGTCATGAAATACGGAGCCTGATCCCATGCACATTATACGGCACTCTTTATCCTAAAAACGCCATTGTTCCGGCCTGCAAGCTCAGTCGGTTAGAAAGTCGTGCTAATAACGCGAAGGTCGTAGGTTCGATCTCTGCGCAGGCCATGACTTTTAGATGTGAAGCAGCTCTTTGACTAGGCTGTGTAACGCTGTCCCTCCGTGCGTCCGTACGAACGCTCCGCAACGCGCTCCCCTCGCCGCAGGTGTTGGAGCGGTGCCAAGTAGGTCACGCTGCAGCTGCCCGTTGACGTCACGCTCCCCTCGCAGTGCGCGCTGACGTCACTCTCTCCCTCGCCTGCCGCGCGCTCGCCGCAGCGCCCGCAGCTGCCGCCTCGTCCGTTCTCATGCAACACCTGCCGCTACCGCCGCTCGCTCCGCTACCGCGACCGCCGCTCGCTACACCGCCGACTCGTCGGTTCACGCGCAAAATTAACACCATTTTCCCAAAGGGAACCCTGATGGGATGCGAAGCACGCGCGTTAGCGCCGTTCAACCCGTGACGCCACCCGTGCGCAACGCTGCTGCTTCGCATCGCATCAGGGTTCCCATTGGGAAGATGGTGTCAATTTCTTTTTCATTCACCTACTTTTCTACATGTCTTAGATTGTGTTTGCCAATGGCTGTACGGCGGAATATTTGTGCAATGGTTGGTAAATGTTATAGAGGTCGTCATGAAATGCAGAGCCTGATCCCATGGACATTATACGGCACTCTTTATCCTGAAAACGCCATCGTTCCGGCCTGCTAGCTCAGTCGCTTAGAGCGTCGTGCTAATAACGCGAAGGTCGTAGGTTCGAGCTTCGATCCCTCGCAGGCCATGACTTTTTTTTATTCACCTACTTTTCTACATGTCTTAGGTTGTATTTGCCAATGGCTATACAGCGGAATATTTGTGCAATGGTTGGTAAATGTTATAGAGGTCGTCATGAAATACAGAGCCTGATCCCATGGATATTATACGGCACTCTTTATCCTGAAAACGCCATCGTTCCGGCCTGCTAGCTCAGTCGCTTAGAGCGTCGTGCTAATAACGCGAATGTCGTAGGTTCGATCCCTGCGCAGGCCATGACTTTTTCTTTATTCACCTACTTTTTACATGTCTTAGGTTGTATTTGCCAATGGCTATAAGGCGGAATATTTGTGCAATGGTTGATAAATGTTAGAGAGGTTGTCATGAAATACGGAGCCTGATCCCATGGACATTATACGGCACTCTTTAGCCTAAAAACGCCATCGTTCCGGCCTGCTAGCTCAGTCGGTTAGAGCGTCGTGCTAATAACGCGAAGGTCGTAGGTTCGATCCCTGCGCAGGCCACGACTTTTCTTTTATTCACCTACTTTTCTACATGTCTTAGATTGTGTTCGCCAATGGCTATACGGCGGAATATTTGTGCAATGGTTGATAAATGTTATACAGGTCGCCATGAAATACGGAGCCTGATCCCATGGACATTATACGGCACTCTTTATCCTAAAAACGCCATCGTTCCGGCCTGCTAGCTCAGTCGGTTAGAGCGTCGTGCTAATAACGCGAAGGTCGTAGGTTCGAACTTCGATCCCTCGCAGGCCATGACTTTTTTTTATTCACCTACTTTTCTACATGTATTAGGTTGTATTTGCCATAGGCTATACAGCGGAATATTTGTGCAATGGTTGGTAAATGTTATAGAGGTGGTCATGAAATACGGAGCCTGATCCCATGGACATTATACGGCACTCTTTATCCTAAAAACGCCATCGTTCCGGCCTGCTAGCTCAGTCGGTTAGAGCGTCGTGCTAATAACGCGAAGGTCGTAGGTTCGAACTTCGATCCCTCGCAGACCATGACTTTTTTTTATTCACCTACTTTTCTACATGTCTTAGGTTGTATTTGCCAATGGCTATACAGCGGAATATTTGTGCAATGGTTGGTAAATGTTATAGAGGTCGTCATGAAATACAGAGCCTGATCCCATGCACATTATACGGCACTCTTTATCCTAAAAACGCCATCGTTCCGGCCTGCTAGCTCAGTCGGTTAGAGCGTCGTGCTAATAACGCGAAGGTCGTAGGTTCGAACTTCGATCCCTCGCAGGCCATGACTTTTTTATTGCGATAGCAATTATACGGACACTCGCGGCTGGTTTTCGCCGTCGGCGTCAGCGTCCGCGTCGGCGTCGTTTGCCGTATATGTATATGTATATATATAACCGGCCGCGCCCGTCGTTCGTGAGCGTGAAAAGACGCGAGGGGGGGGGGTCCCTCGAGCGACCTTAGATTTTACGAGCGGGGGGCGCGCGCGTTTCTCCCCTTCTCGGCGGCCGACAGCGGGCGGGGGGGGGGGGGGGGGGCGACGTTCGATTTTACGAGCGCGGGCGCGGGCGCGCCCGTTATCTCCCCTTCTCTGCGGCGGACAGCGGGGGGCCGGTGTACCCTTCTACGTGCTGCGCTCTCAACGCGAAGAGAATTCTCTTAAACAAGCGTTTTCTAGAGTTGCGTGAGACCGGATCCAAAAAGAGTTAGCTGCCAGCCTCACTTCGTATAACATTACAATTTTTTGCTATCGCATTCATTGCTTCACCCTTGCGGTGAAACTGTGACTTTTTTTTATTCACCTACTTTTCTACATGTCTTAGGTTGTATTTGCCAATGGCTATACAGCGGAATATTTGTGCAATGGTTGGTAAATGTTATAGAGGTCGTCATGAAATAGAGCCTGATCCCATGGACATTATACGGCACTCTTTATCCTAAAAACGCCATCGTTCCGGCCTGCTAGCTCAGTCGGTTAGAGCGTCGTGCTAATAACGCGAATGTCGTAGGTTCGATCCCTGCGCAGGCCATGACTTTTCTTTTATTCACCTACTTTTCTACATGTCTTAGATTGTGTTTGCCAATGGCTATACGGCGGAATATTTGTGCAATGGTTGATAAATGTTATACAGGTCGCCATGAAATACGGAGCCTGATCCCATGCACATTATACGGCACTCTTTATCCTAAAAACGCCATCATTCGGGCCTTCTAGCTCAGTCGGTTAGAGCGTCGTGCTAATAACGCGAAGGTCGTAGGTTCGATCCCTGCGCAGGCCATGACTTTTCTTTTATTCACCCTTCTTTTCTAGATCTTCTATATTACAGATGTGGATGTATTATTCACTCACTTTTCCACACCTCTTATTTATTACTTGTGGCCGACCAAGCGAAATTTAGTGTGTTCGCTCCCCTTTGCAACAGACTCGCACGTGCTCAACATACAGTTCAGAACTGATCCGAAAAGGTGCGTCTAAAACGACGCACACAACAGAGGAACTCAGTATGATGCGCAGTTCATCACTAACTACCGATTGTATACCAAGAATCTGCGTCTCGAAAATGTTAAATATTGCTGGAGTTTTACGTGCCGAAACCACGACATTATTAAGGGGCACACTGTAGTGGATTGCTCTGCGAATTTCGACCACCAGGGGTCCTTTAACGCGCACCGTTAATCTAAGTAGACGGGCCTCTAGCATTCAATCTGCATTCGAGCTTCTTTCAACACCGGATCGTGTGGGAATCTTGAGAGCTCATAACCATTGTCTTCTGCTCTACGAGTGCGAGATTTAACGAGGCAAAATTTCAGTGCTATGGTAACAAATAGAAATAAAACGATCCCATTTCCTCCTACTCACCTTAGACTCTGTATTCATGGGCACGTATCACAACAGAGCGCGAGTTCAACTTTGCTCGTTCACTTCTTAGGTGCGTTGAATTACGGGGATGCTAGGGCATGAGCAGACGACCGTGAAAGCGCCGCGCGGGGGCCCATTTCCTTATGGTACCTGACGTCATCAGAACTAGCCATGGTGCTGCGTGAAATAACCAGAACTTCAGTATCGGCGGTTTGCTGTACGTAGCGCGATGCTTTTTTGCTCACCATAACAAGTGCTGAATATTAAAGTATGCAAAGTATGCATATTATTACCCATCCCCTGCTCTATTCTTTGCCACTCAGGAGGTAAAATACGTTGCACGCTGAATGCACGCGTAGTGGGGCTCGGGGTTGCACGCGCACTGGGACACGTCGAGCCGCGGCGTATGCGCGTTGAATACTGGTATGCGCAGCAAATGACTTGCGCATACACGAGCCGCTCCCGCGCTCACCTCCCACTGCTTGCAGCATGCATGCGTTGTGTGTATACGACTTCATATTCACCGTGATCGAAACTTCTTGATTGTAAATGTTTCACCGTGTTTTTTCGCGTTGTCATTCCGTGATTGTACACTCTGACCGGTGATCTGTCAGCTGCGCTAAATAAAAGTTACCACTAAAATTAGTTATCAGTCCTTTAAAGGGGTCGTGAAACGTTTTCCGAAAATTTTCAACGACGTGTGTATTCAGAATCTTGGCCGTCCATTCAATACTATACCTCGATTCATTTCATCGTGCAGGTTCATTTAATAGCTATAAAAACACAGTTTCGATTCCCCGCTCACGTTTCCCTCAACTGTAAAGCTGACGTCACTTTAAGTCAGCCAATGAAAAGTCTCTGTCGTCGACGAAACATGGCGACACAGCGATGTTTGCCGAGCCATAGTTGACCGAGGTTCGTAGCATCATACCGGTTCGACTGCGGGGCCGTAAGCAGTCACGAACGTTGTTTCCACTTTGTTAAGTTGTGCGGCACTGTCTGCCGATGCACATGGTAGGAACAGCGAGGACTAAGCCACCCAAAACACGCCGTAAAACACAACCTAATGCAACCAGTAAGAAAAACACTGGGACGCTGCGCCGACCGAGCGAAGGCGACACATGACGGAGTCCGGATGTACTAGAAAGCGGAACCAAGCAGATCACTCGCTGTACTTCGACAATATAAATAGCTCAGAGCGCAAAAATTGCTGTGTTATTTTTTCTTTCCTAGGTTCTTATAAATCTGTCATTTTGGAGCAAAAGAAAGCTAACGCTCTGTTTATAACTTCTCTTACCATGACGTTTCACTGACGTCACGTTAAGAGAAGTTGGTGCCTATGGCGGCCGGTAGGGTCGCATTGTCGTTTAGGAGCCCAAGAAAACTGCGATTTCAAACGGGCGTCATTAATTATAGACTGGATATTACGCCGAAATATTTCGGAATCGGCATGACCAATCCTTACGGAAGCAGGGAAAATTACAACCGGGCAGCTTCATTTTCGTTTCACGACCCCTTTAAGGTATGGTTAGAGTGTACTAGAACAGGGGAGTGCTCGGAAGGGCCGCAGCAGCAATGTACAGAAAGTGAAGCCCTAAGAGGGTCAATCCACTCGCGGCGCTGCGATCGGTAGTCTGCAATGTGTCGTCGTTTTAAGAGTTGCGCGCGGCTCCACTAAAGTGGTGCAGCGGTAGAAAGCCCGCTTCCCACTCGCAAGGCCCGGCTTTGAATCGCAGCTGTAGGTGTTGAGTTTTTAATCTTTAGTGTAACTTCTTATAGCTGTATTGTTTTTTATTGTTTCTTAGATGTCGCTTCAATTCGTGCGCATTGCCACAAAAGTAACTTGAAATGCGAAGTGAAATAGAATAAATTTGGCAGTGAGCGTAATTATTTGCAGCGCCGCCGCACGGCATTCATCAAAGACGTAAAGTATGGCTCCGAGATCTTTGCGGATACGAGAAATCCCGGAGGCCATACTTTAGGTATGGGCGTTTCGAGTGGGAAGCGGGCATTCTACCGCTACACCACTTTAGTGGAGCCGCGCGCAACTCTTAAAACGACGACACATTGCACACTACCGATCACAGCGCCGCAAGCGGATTGACCCTCTTATGGCTTCACTTTTTGTACATTGGTGCTGCGGCCGTTCCGATCACTCCCCCGTTCTAGTACACTCTATCCCTGTTCTAGTACACTCTAGTATGGTGCTGCTGTGCTTGTCGGTAAAGGATCATCGAAGAAAATAGCACTGGGCGAGCGCGGACAAGAGTAGACACAATGCCTTGTGTCGTTGTGTCTTCTCGCGTACGTGTTAACCCAGCGCTATTTTCGTCGCGAGCATGGCGCTACTGCAGTAGTGATCACAGGCAGCGATAGTGCTCCCACGGCCGCGTTTTCCAACACCGAATAAGCGTTGCGAGCCACTGAACACAGCAGAGCACTATCCACAAACGAATGGGCTGTCAGAATGTCTCATTAGGACACGGGTGGACGTGACAGAGTGTACGTAGATGCAGGCCGCAAGAACTGGGACGAGATTTTTTCACACATGAGCTTCGCACTCAATACGGATCGTCATGAAAGAACGCGCATGACACTTTCCAGGCTCGCTCACGACCGTTACGACAACATTAGATGCAATCCTCAATCACGAATGTGATAGCGAGATGGACGCTGCGAAGTTTACAGCACGAGCAGTGGAAGCAAGGCGGTATACGCGTTTGCATAACAGCGACCAAACACGACTGTGACGCCAGATAGTACAATGCTCGGATCAGACAAGTCACGCAAAACGTAGCCTTTGAAGAGAGGACTTGGACACCTAATTCTTGGCGTGGACACTTATGCGGGGATACTCCGGCGGCTACAAAGTTTTTCGATGCATCCGTGACATAAGTTACGAAACAGCCTCAATGCTGCAAGCGCTAGCCACATCTGCCCGAAGTTGCTCAGATGCTTGGTGTTTTTGATTGTGTAACTATGAAAGTTCCTTCATTGCTTCCGTCGATACTGTGCTCTCTTCAAAATGGGACAAAATGCCACAGCTATATCAGCGCGTATGTGCCGCTGGCGACGATGATGAAGAAGGGCAGGTGTTTTTGTGAAGCAAAGAGACAGATAGGACGTTTGGATTCTCGACGACTTTTTTTTTAATTTTGAAAGCCTGCTCTTAGGCATAGTAATTGGTGGTATCAAAAATACACACGCAAATTTGCTTCGTGTACAAAGTCTAAAAGTGAACAGTGCTAAGGTCCACGGATCCAGCGGCCGAGGTTTGGTCGGCCAGGCCTGACGCCCGTTGCACGGAGGTGGCGGAGAACGCTTAATTGTAGGGGCCCACAAGTGTGTGTCAGTCACATCGTAGAATGGGGCGACACAAAATTGGCAAGATGTACCATATGGGCTGGTAATGTTGCGCCCAGAGTGGTCACAGATGGGATAACCGCAGCCCCGACACGAAGCCTCCGCATCGTAACCACCTGTCGGCTGTTTCTTGACGATTGATAAAGCTTATTTATGTTGCTTGGCGTTTTTGTTTTTCCTGTGTCGTTACACAATATATCAATATATTCAGTCATGGCTATACGCAAGACACATTCATGTGTACCTCTTGATCTATCTATCTATCTATCTATCTATCTATCTATCTATCTATCTATCTATCTATCTATCTATCTATCTATCTATCTATCTATCTATCTATCTATCTATCTATCTATCTATCTATCTATCTATCTATCTATCTATCTATCTATCTATCTATCTGTCTGTCTGTCTGTCTGTCTGTCTGTCTGTCTGTCTGTCTGTCTGTCTGTCTGTCTGTTTGGGACTCGCTTGTGAACAACTGCAATAGATTTCGTGACAATATCACGGCTCTGACTGTTTTTTTTTTGCACGGTGAAAGGGCTCGATGAAGTGTTTATTATTTACCGGTTTTGGCGTTGCAATCACCGCCATCACAAACGCATATGAACTCTCTACGCTATATAGTAAATCGTAACGAGTTACCTACAATGCCACATTTTGGCGGCCGTGTTTTCAAGCACGTCCATGTGCCCAGCTGGGCGCCATAACAGCACTGCATGCCAATTTAGTTATGATTGCTGAAATAATTAGTTCTTTAGTTCTCTTTGTGTACCATTGCGCTTTCGGGGAAGTTATAGGCAAAAGATGGGGATATCAGGAATGTAAATTGGAGAGCTTTGCAGAAAGGAGCGTTTGACTGAGTTTGATACAATAAGAGAGCTTTTCAGAAATATGTCATCGTGTCCTCAGACATTCTTTTATTTCAACACTTCAGGATGTCACACTGCACTATGTGTCAGCCGGAAGCCGAGACAAGCCTCTGGTCGTGTTGCTGCATGGTTTCCCGGACTTCTGGTTCGCCTGGAAGTACCAGATATTGGACCTCAAGAGGGACTTCTGGTATGCTCCACATGTCCCGAACACATTCGCTGCTCCTCAGACGAACTCCCTACACCACTTATTAAAGAACAGTTTCTTTGTATGGAGAGAGGTAGTTGAGGAGCAAATGCCATTGTGGCGAGTCTGTGAGCTTGTTTCCCATTTTAAAGTTCATATGTTTCGCCTATCTTATGAAAGGCAGGATGCTATTAGCTTCACCTAACAAACGAGGTAGTGTTTTTTGGGCCATCACGCCCAATATCTCATTTGGCCTAATGCTTTTCCTATTTGATATCTGATTGAATTTATATTAGAAACTTCAAGTTCATCGCTTAAAATTCTGCACTTTACGGCAGACTAAATTTTGTTTTTTTTTTTGTGTGCCATTCTTGATTGATTCTTTCTTCCGCCAATCTTGCAACCGCGTCTTACTTATCTGAGTCGTGCACACGCCCACATTGCCCTGCTAACCCATAAAATCGGGGGCTTCGTGAAAACCAACGCCCATGGAGGAAGGAAGACTGAGGAGAGGCCGTTACGTCACATTTTGTGAAGCCGGAAGTGGGGGAGGGTACAGGTCTCCTCCTCGCAAGGTTGGGCACGCTTCGGCGTGCTCGCGCATGCGCATCTGGCGCCGGCGAGAGGGAGGCGAGCCGCGCGAGCGGATAGACGAGCTGGAAAATTAAGCGAAACTTTTGTGCCGATTAAGAGCGAACGTGCTGCGATACTCGCTTGTAGAGTGCCTGGGTGCCACTCGCAGCCTCATTACGGCCCATATTGTGCATCTACAATAAACTTGCAGCTTTGCACTTTGTGTTTAATCCACTGAATGCAAGACGGCAACGGTGCGACTCGGCCGGATAATCGCCACGGACAGGCCGTTTTTTTTCTGCAGATACGGTAAGTTCGGGGTACGGAACACAATGTAACAGTGAAATCTTATTTGGTCGTGCTATTTATATTTGACAAGACGAAGTGCCTCCGAATCATTGTTTGCCCGTGTGTGTCACGATACGTTCGCACGAGCATCATTCGCAGCAGCGCGGGTCGGCCGACTGGCGACCATATCGTAAAACGTAAACTGGATGCGATTATTCAAACAATTAAATCGCCTTACTGTGTCGAACACTATTGGGTCAGGCACGTCTGTAATTCTTGACTCTGGAAGCTTCGGTGAGCACATTGGGCCACTGCTTCCCGAAGCTGTGACCGTCGTACACGGGAACGGGTCACCACCTCCTATCGCATTAAGAGCCGTAGGCGCGGCCGTTCTCGTCTTGGAATTCTAGCCTTCCATCGCTGAAGCACGCAATAGCACAGTGCCGAAGGAAAACAGCGAAGGTGCGGCGCTAACCGTTTTCGGAGGAGAGGTCGCGGGCTTCGAAACAACCGCTTTCGACCGCAAGCAATATGAATTAAACTCGCAACCGTGAATACCAACGCTCGCTGTAGGCTTCCAACACACTGCATCATCTTTGAAGTGCAACAGCTGCACAAAAATGCGCGTTCGGAACTCCAAACGACTCTCTCAACAACGCGGTCGTATGGGTGGTGATGCAGACGACACGAGACGACGGCGTGCCCAAGGTATCCCACAAGCCCCTGCAAAAGCACGTGACTTCCGCCACACTTTTCGTTCGCTGCAGCTCGGACAGAGGGCCTCTCCTTAGCTTTCCTTCCTCCATGCCAACGCCCAAAGAAACATCGGGACGGTATCTTCAAGCGTCATTAAAACTGTTCCGTCTCTT
>JALIZH010021762.1:0-34656 GCA_030522465.1 Rhipicephalus appendiculatus | reverse complement strand
CGTAGACGAGGCTCCTCAAAGCATGTGAGCCAAACATTATAGCGCAGCACGCGGCCTGGCATTTACAATTAATTCTCCAAGTCAGCAAGAATTCGCTTGCTCTTATCTTGAAAAAATGATACCATAAACCCAATTGACCGCGCCATAAATCCAAAGCCCACGGCCATTTGCTGATTTGATCATCTTAAGCTGCATAGTTGCCGCGGCCGCCGCGGAACGGCGCGATGTGCCCACGCATTCGCTCGTGATCCCACTGAAAGTAAGCGGCCAGTTCGAAGAAAAAAAAAGGAGGGGGAGAGGAGAAGTGTTCCTAGTCATGACTAGAGGCCGGATTTTTAGGCAATAAAAAATGGCGTCTTAGGCGCCAAAAATAGGCAGGCAAAACAATATTTTAGGCACCAAAAATAGGCTGGAAAAATACATTTTAGGCCTCCAACGTCGCAAATGTAGGCACAATAAATTTTTACATCAATGCAAATAACTTCAAAACGAAGACGTGAGTGACCTATCCACGACAGGAAAGCATAAAAATAATAATAAAGCAGTTTTGCACTAGGGGTTGCCAAGCCTGAGAGGACAGTGGAGCTCGGCGCCCTTTTTTGTTTCTCTTTATGTTTCGCTCTCTTTCTTTTCTTTTTCTCTCATCCCTTTGTTATTTTCATGTCTTTCTTTATCTGTGTATACATTACTTGCTATTCCTTGCTCTTTCTCTCTCTTTCTTATTTTTCTTTCTCTCCCGCTTTCAATTTATCTCCTTTCTAGGCCTGCTTTTTTATTCTCTCCCTTCCTCCTTTCCCTTTTTTCTAACCCTCACCGCTCTCCTCCTGCAACCCCACTTTCCTTTGCCACCCCTTTGACATACTATACTATACAATGCTATGTTATGCTCGGCCAGCATGCCTGGATAGTCGAGTGGTTACGATGCTCGCATTCGGATCGTGGGTACGCGATTTCGAATCCCGCCTCGCCAAGAAATTTTTCCGGCGTGGCCTCGCCAGGCCACGCCGGAAAAATCGGCGCTCGTGATCTGGGAAAATGACGAAGGGAAAGAAGAGACTGATAGAGCGCGTGTCGGTTCATGATGATGATAATTTCTCTTTACCCGTCGCGGACCAATGCACAGCTTAAACAGCTCCGCTGTTAAAAATTTTCTTGTTTAAGATGGCACAAAGGTGCCAACAGTTGAACATAGCTGTGCAACTGTCGTTTTTCGCAGAACACGGTCTCTCCTTCTATACTGTAGCATAGTGAGTGAAGTGTCCACTGCACAATCAACACACTGCTTGGTCTCTTTCTTTGCGGCATGGCTCAGAAGGGCAGCACAGGAGGAGATAGTCAGACCGCTAAAAGACGTGATGGGAAGGACGCCACGTATTGGCCGTGTCTAATCGCCTAGGGTCATTTTCTCCCCTGTCGGTGAACACCTTCAGATGTAAACTACACACAAAGCAAAAGCCGCGTGTACATAACATTTTTTGTTCTCTTGATCTTCAAACTGCTTTTACCTGACTGCTCTCCTTGGTTTCGTATTCGCGAACCACTCGCGCCATGTCAGCGCGGCGGCGTGTGGTGGCCGGCGCATCCCATTTCACTGCTGCGAGCGGTTGGTTTCCGGAATTACGTTGACCTAGAGGACTAGTTTGAACCACATAGAGTTCCGAGCAGGTCAATGTTGCTGCCTGGCAACATGAATAGCGATCTCCAACTACACTCTAGAGCAAAATTTGAGCTTAAATAGCGTTCATATACGTGCAAATTTCGAATATAGGCATTTATAGGCACTTATAGGCATTTAGGCACAAACGCCAAAAATAGGCATTTATAGGCACTATAAAATCACAATAATACCCCTTTTTAACGTCTAATTCATGCTCATATATCAAAATGGCGCGATAGGAACGCAAGGAACAAAATAGGCATTTGCCTAAAATGCCGGTCTCTAGTCAGTCTTCTTAACGTAATTTCTTTCCCCGGTGCTTACCTTCCAGCGCGCTCGTCGGGACGCCAGGAGAGGGAAGGCGCTTACAGCGTGATACAAATCCCTACATATCCGCTCGGACTTCACGGATTTCAAAAAATATGTGCGGTAGTCCATTCGTAGGCAATAAACTCCTTTCATGAAGCCATCTGAAGATTACTTGGAAAAGTGTTGCAGTGCCCCTTTAAGACAATCGCCTGTGGAGGAGGGGGCATGGGTTCAAACCCATCCCTGCCTAGAAAATTCAAGTTGGTTCCATCATTTAATATATGTATGGTAATAGCCGTCTTGGGTGACAGAGGGCGGGAGGACGGATGTACAGCGTCCTCGTGGACTCACCATAGAAATTCTTACACATGAAAAAAAAGAAAAAAAACATAATATGTAGCCTACGATGCGCGCCCATCGCCTGCCTTCAACAACGAATAAGTGAGACATTCTTATTTGCTCATCAGCTCACCTTCTTTTTTGTAGCCGTCCGCGTTGCTCTTTACGTTGACCAATGTAGCGTAGACGCGACGAGCTTCACGTGCACGTTGTATGAAGAACACGCCCACTGTTTCACTCCGGGCGTATCCATTGCCTGTAAGCGGGAAAAGGTCTTTCTTAGTAGCGCTCGTGTGAAGTCAAGCTAGAGTAGTGTGCCAACTAAGAACCCTGATTACTCTCGGACGCTCCGGTTTCTCCCTAGTCCCAGAAACCGCGGCAGAATGGAGGCCACCAACCACGCACTTGGGGTGAATGGCTCGAGGCACAATAGAAAAAAAAGATGCCCCCCACCTCCCCGAAGGGAATCGTGAGGGAATGCGAATGCATTTCGCGCGCGCTTCACTCCATTTATATATACGTGCGAGCGAGCGGACGGGAGAGTGGGGCGCAGGGAGGAGAGAGCGAACGGCGAGAGAAGGAGCGGCGAAGCACTGCACCTACCCTCTCCTACACTCTCTCCACACACGCGGGAGCTCCGCCGAGCTTCCGCGATGCGAGCGCCCTCACACACCAGAGCGCGCTCCTCCTCTCCACTCACTCTCCGCTACTCCGCCCGCACCACCTGCTCCGGTTGCTAGGGGCGAGGATAAGCGCGCGCGCCCGCAGCTGTTGCTATGGGAGAGGGAGTGAGAGCGGAGAGATAACACCTGCCGGCGCGCACACCTCCTCAACCTATCCTCCTCCTCCTCCGCGGACAACGCCGGACAACGCTGCCTGACATAGCCCGACTAAGAAATGCATTCGCATTTAAAAGTGGCAAACGCTAGCGCACCTTGAACACATATAGCAGGGCTGTGTGAAAAAACACGGACGAGGAAAGGGAAGTACAAAGGGCGGGCGCAAACTTCAACTATAATCCGGAAAACCAAAGCAGCCCTAAATGAATACACATAATCCCGACACGTCCCTATAAAAAGAAAGGAAAGGTACAATAATAAAAGACTACAGTACAAAAGCCAAACAACAATCCTTTACAGTTTTAAAGCGACAATCATGACAGACGCATGTGGGATGACAGTCGTCACTCGCAAAAGGAGGCGCCGTGCAACAGTTTTTACCGAGTCTCAGCCATGCATCCGAACGACTTTTTTTTTTTGGGGGGGGGGGGGGGAGCCGGAAACAAAAGGTTGCCACTATGTTCTCACACTGCGAATTCGAACGCCAGCGGTTTTGAAGTCACGAAATCTTATTTTTGTTCAAATCGAGGGACGAAGAAAGTTACCTAAAGGCATCAAAGTATGGCAAGTCGTTATTAATAACGACTTGCCACACTTTGATCACCACCAATCAAAAAAAAAAAAGCAGCCAAATGTGCGCAAAGTAGTCAAATCTTACAACTCTGATCAAGGGAACAAAAATGTAGCCAAGAATAGCCAAGTAGCAAGACGCCTTTTTTTTATTTACTATTTTATTTTTTGTTTTTTATTTTTATTTTATTTTGCTGCCACCGGCCTGGAAATCTAGCCAAATTGGGGCAAACTAGCGAAATCTGTCAACCCTGAATCACGATTATGAGGAGCGCCTTAGTGGACGCCTCCGGAAATGTCGATCACTAGGGGTTATTTAACATGCGCCGAAATGTAAGCAGAGAAAGAATTAAACTAAAAGTGTCGAAGCAACTCTTTTCTAACGCTGAGAAGAAACCCCTCTAACAAAAATAAAATGCTATAGAGGTACTCTAACATAACAAATGAATTGAAGGGCTAGTACTTAGTCTTATCATTGTGAGATATGAATCACGTGTTTTAGTGTGGCGCTTGTCTGTGTACCTTCTTACTTCGTCCCGTTTGTTTGCGCTGCCAAGTTGTCATAATGAATCTATACCAACTAGCCCGCCTGTCAACTCTTCAGCAATTATACGGACACTCCAGCCCAATTTCAATCAATGCCGTCGGTGTCGCCGTGACGCTGCGTATAATGTCCCAATGAACAACGCCGACCAAAGCGTCCTACGTTCCATGTGTGAGTGATAGCATACGAGGTCCAGGGTTGCCAGGTACTCAGAGAGCAACCCGCCAAATTCAGTCCCAATAATAGCCCAAAAGTAGCCAAATGTAATTCATAAAAATAGGCCAAAATAGCCAAAAAGAATTCATTATAAAAAGGCTTCTGTTTGTTATTTTAACACAGACAGAGTTTCTAAATGAACAAAGCAATGAAATGAACCAAGATTAACAAGTAAAAGCCAGATTCAAACAAGCAACACCTTTTGTAGAGAGTTAGCGATATGACATGCATGTCTTCGAGTCTGCTGCTCCTCAATGCAAGAGCGCATATCTGCTGCAAAAACCAGAAACTAAAGTGAAATGCCGCCTTGCTTGCTGGCATTTGTATTTTATTGTTGCTCTTTGTAGGTAGATGATCAACTTTATGAAGGGTCTAGCGAGTTAATTTGGCCGTCTTCTTTAAATGAGGCCACAATCTCACGATTGTAGCCAAAGGAAAGGGGAACCCCATGGAGAGGAAGAATGGCTTGTTTATCACTTAAAGCGAATAACTTAAGCTAAACGATGCGCATCACATCGAACGCTTATGTCGGAACTCATTTCAAGTGAAACAAATGTCAGGTGGTTAAATTGTATCCTTTAAAACCAACGGTGATGCGTAGAGTTTGGTGATTGCAGGCATAACGCTTAAAAATCCTTTAAGCCTCTTGGCGTGTGCTTTCATTTACACTTTGATTGAAATCCACAAATTTAATTTATCCGCCGTGAGAATGAACGACTCAGGAGCCACGCGAAATCGGCAAAGGAAGCTTCGCTTTGAAAGGAAAGGAATGCATTATTACTGACAGCCGCAACCGTCGGGTGAAGGCTGCTGATACCTAAAGAATGCATAAGGACAGGGACAGAATAGTAGAAAGAATGAATGAAAGATGACTAAATAAAGATAAATAAATGAAAGATAAGATAAATGAATGAAAGATAAATAAATGAAAGATAAGACGCCGATCGTAGGTCAAGCGGGGAGACGAAACGCGCCGGCCCTCATTCGCAGTGCATAAGACCCTTCAGGAGGGGGTCTCGGAAAGAGGAGGGGGGAGGGGTGTGTCGCTGCATCGCTCCAGGAGCAACTTCGTTCTTTGTTGCGCCAGGCGCTGTCCCGCGCGTCCTGTTTTGACGGATTGTGTGTTCTCTTTTTTCGCCAGCTTTGCGTTGAAGGATGTGCCGTAACTCAAGAAAACGATCTCGTAACGATCGTTTTCTTGAGTTACGGCACATTGGTTCATAAAGAAGCTAGCTCCTAACCATACGTCGTATTAAATTCTAATTTATGACTATGCAATATTGTGGGGTCTGTGAATGAGCTCGCCGCTCGGAGCACACGGACACAGTAGACACGTTCGGACCAA
This sequence comes from Rhipicephalus appendiculatus, assembly GCA_030522465.1. Taxonomy (NCBI): domain Eukaryota; kingdom Metazoa; phylum Arthropoda; class Arachnida; order Ixodida; family Ixodidae; genus Rhipicephalus; species Rhipicephalus appendiculatus. The sequence goes on along the minus strand of JALIZH010021762.1, from coordinate 28,837 downwards.
TCCAAACATCGTGTACATTTATTTAACTGCTTTTTACAAGATGAGCTCGCTAGCCGAATCAGGTAAATCAAGCGCTAAAAACAACCTTAAACAATTATTATGCCAATACACTCAATCAACCTAACAAGCACAAGGTAACGCGAAGGCGGCGTCGCCGACGGTCGACTCACCACGCGGGACCCTCGCGGGAGACGACCCGCGCGTGCCTTCCCCACGGACCCACCGCAGGAGCCGCCCGTCCACGCCAGCCGCCAAACGCCAAAGAGACTCTTTCTTCCCGTGCGCCCACCAGCTTCGCCGCCCAGCGGCGCTGCTGGCGCTACCGTGCTAACCTTAACGATGATGATGATAATCACCCGCGCGAGCACAACGCCACCTTCCCGCTCGGGGGCTGTCAACTTGATCTGCGGCTTCTCCGAGAGACGCGCGTGCCATGAGGTGCAAACGACCTTACAGGGGGTGATAGCACCCCCACAATATCCATTGTCTCAATCTTGCGGTGAAGCTATAACTTCTTTTTTACGCCTGGCACTTCGGTTTTCCTGAAAGCATTGTTTACGACACGTGGTGCCTAAGCCATTCGATGTGGTTGTGTGATAGACGGGTACTTTCCGTCTCGTGGAGCGGCAATGAAGACGGCAAGCGGGGACGGGTGCTTAAGAGGAATCGCAAGTGAATGTATTCCCTCTGATGCCACACAGAGAGCTATGGTCTTCGAGATTAAAGATAACAGGCCAGTGCGGTGAGATTTGTACTTTGGTTAAGCGGACCTAGGAGCGTTGTCATCCCCTCTTGCCCATTAACCATATGGTGAAAGCACACCAGAGGAAACAGGGAAGACGGGGCTTCCGCGAAACTCTTGAGAAGCAGCAGGGGCTCTCCAAGGCCAGAAAGTTTGAGAACAACTGCTCTAATGTCATCTCAATTCTGCAGTGTGGAGTATGTAGTATTCGCTACACAGGATAGGCTGACATGGCCTTCCGCACCCGTTTAACAACCATCATGCCCACTTTCATTCTACCCCTGACCACGGTGTAAGTGGTAGTGCCCCAGACCTATCTCTATGCCGACACATAATTCACTGAAGTCACCCGTTTGATTCTCCCCGGGTCATGCTCTTACATCGGAAGAAATGAATAAGTAAATATGATAGAGAAGAAGGTGGTTTCTCTAATAGAATTAAGACAGCTCGAACACGGCCAGTTATGTGACTCATAAGTGATTTATTAAAGTCTTGTCGCAGCCTCATCTCATGGACGCTGTTTCAGCTATGCGCTTTCCGAGAGAGAGAGAGGGAGAGGGGTTTATTCACAGAAAGGCAGAGAGGTCGGCCTGAGCGATAGCATGCTCTAGCCTGCTACTCTACACCGGGGGAGGGGAAAGGGGAAGAAAAAGAGTAATGGATGACGATGGTGAGTTAGAGAGGTGAGTATATACAGTCCTGTCAAAATGAGAAAATGTTATAGCCGTGCATCTAGTCCAGTTGCTTTTAAGAAGGCTATGACCGCTCTTACTACCACAGCTGCACTGTTGGTGTCAGGCCAAGGGCCCAACACAGTCTCATCAGTTAATGACCCATTGCGAAATCGTTCAGTACAAGAAATCAGTGTCTGTCGTTCACGTGCGTATGCCGGGCAGCCACAAAATATGTGCCCCAGTGTTTCTGGAACTTGACACTGCTCACAATTGGGACCGGTGTCACTGCATCCGATGATATGTGCGTAATCTCTTGTGTAGGCCACACCAAGACGAATCCGGTGGATCATACTTGCTATGTGTCGCTTAAATTTAGGAGGCATGCGGAACCTCATTTCCGGGTCCCATTTGTGCAATCGCCGGTATCGTCGCTCCGGTTTGGTCCAGTGTTCAAGCGTGAAGTTGCGCATTACGCAGCGAAGCAGGGCGTTCGTGTCGGGTCGTGAAAACGCAATGCGCACTTCAGGGGCACTGTTGAGGGCGCTTTTAGCTTCAGCGTCTGCCTCTTCGTTTCCCATCACGCCGCAGTGCGCAGGAATCCACTGGAAGGTGAGACGGTGGCCATTTGTTGAAGCAACGTGAAGAAGTTCTGCAATTTCTATAGACCAAACTATAATATGGGCCGTGCCTCATTATGCAATCAATGGTTTGTAAAGCGGGTTTGACATCGCAGAAAATCGTCCATACTCGAGGTTGCTCTTCAGAAATAAATATTATTGCCTCCCGGATAGCAACAAGCTCGGCGGCAGTTGATGTGGTTTTGTGGTCCACCTTGAACCGTCGGGCGATATCCATTTTTGGGATGACAAAGGCTGCAGCGGAGGTGTGTAGCGTGGTAGAACCATCGGTGTACACGTGCAGAGAATTGCCGTACGTTGTATAAACGTGATGCAGGGTCAGTTGTCTGAGGCCAATTGAAGAAACGAGGGACTTCTTCGTAATCCTAGGAATCGTAAGGCTAACAGGTGGTTTAGGAAGGACCCACGGAGGCACTCCAGGAGCACTCGGAGGAGAAAACCTTGATGGTAGAATATTCTCATGTCGTGATATCGCTCTTGAAAAGCAGCAGTCTGGGAGGGTGGCGCGGAGTGCCGATAGCGGGTGCTGCCTGTGTCGGGTCAACAATCGAAGATGTACTCTAAGCGGCTCGCAGAGCATGTATACACCGATGGGACAAGCCCGAGCCTCCGCGATGGTTCCATTAGTTGACGTGCATCGCGGTAGACCCAAGCATTTCCGCAATCCTTGAGCTTGAACGCTCTCTAGCGTGTTCACACAGCTAGGTCTCATATTTGAGAGCACCGGCATGCTGTATCGTATGTATCCCACAAATAGAGCATTGTACAATTGAAGTAGTGAAGATTCTGATGGGCCCCATCTTGCTCCTGCCACATTGCGAAGAACGAGAACAAAGTTCCTCACTTTTGATTTAAGTGCAGCGACGTGTCTAGACCACGATAGATCCCTGTCTATGATAACCCCGTGGCCTCCGAGATTAGCCGGCTGCGCGCCGTGATAACCCCAAGAAACTTGTGGTGCGTCACAGCAGGTGTCGCTGTTCCATTAAGAAATATCGGGTATCTTGACATATGCTTGCGCGTGAATGCAAGTAAGGCACATTTGTCAATTGAAAGAGTGAGACCCTGACGTCGCAGATAGTTGACTGTGATCGTTATTGCACGTTGTAGTCGAGCACGCAGTTGCGGACGAGTAGCTCCGGATATATGCATATGTCATCCGCATATGCGCTGATCTTTCCGTGCTGGGAAGTTCTGCTGCTAGTCCAATCATCGTAACGTTGAATAGAATCGGGCTGAGTACTGCCCCCTTGGGGAACTCCCCGGTGAATATTATATCGATCGGTGTCTCCGTCGCTTGTCGTCATGTAAATGGTACGGCCACTAAGATAACTAACGATCCAGGCGTACAGTCGTCCACCGATGTCTAAATCTTCTAGCACGTCAAGGATTGCATAATGCAGCACATTATCGTAGGCGCCCTTGATGTCTAGGAAGACGGCCGCCACTAGTCTGCGTCGGCTTCTTTCCTCTTCAACGCTGGCGATCAAGTCAACCACACCGTCAATGGCAGATCGGCCTCTTCTGAAGCCATTTATAAGTGCAGGAAAGGAGTTATTGCACTCTAGAAGCCACTCTAATCTCCGAAATATCCGTTAGGGCATTTGATAAAGCGCTTCCTGTGTGTGTGTGTGTGTGTGTGTGTGTGTGTGTGTGTGTGTGTGCGTGCGTGCGTGTGTGTGTGCGTGCGTGTGTGTGTGTGTGTGTGTGTGTGTGCGTGTGTGTGTGTGTGTGTGTGTGTGTGTTTGTGTGTGTGTGTGTGTGTGTGTGTGTGTGTGTGTGTGTGTGTGTGTGTGTGTGTGTGTGTGTGTGTGTGTGTGTGTGTGTGTGTGTGTGTGTGTGTGTGTGTGTGTGTGTGTGTGTGTGTGTGTGTGTGTGTGTGTGTGTGTGTGTGTGTGTGTGTGTGTGTGTGTGTGTGTGTGTGTGTGTGTGTGTGTGTGTGTGTGTGTGTGTGTGTGTGTGTGTGTGTGTGTGTGTGTGTGTGTGTGTGTGTGTGTGTGTGTGTGTGTGTGTGTGTGTGTGTGTGTGTGTGTGTGTGTGTGTGTGTGTGTGTGTGTGTGTGTGTGTGTGTGTGTGTGTGTGTGTGTGTGTGTGTGTGTGTGTGTGTGTTATTTCTAAGTATATTTGTTGTTGTTTCTATGCATATTTGTTTTTCTAAGTCGAAAACCGCCTCATATAGGCCCACCATTACGTGCGGACTACGTCAACGCTAAAACCACATGTTAGCTTCTGTGCGCAGCTTCATGGTGGAGGAAGAGGAGGATGCTTTTAGTTGCAGGTGATCTAGTCTTTCAACTTGTGCAGGCGATTTACTCCGCGGTCGCCTCCCTTTAGTTATAAGGTGACTATAGGCGAAAGCATACGCTCTGTGGGAACGTCAGTAAAGGGGCACTACTTTTTCCATAGACGCAACCAAAGGAATCTCTGCGAGGCATTCATAAGTCACCCGATCACTTCTAATTCACTTGATTCAAATATATAAACGTAGATTCAAAGATCTCTCATGATTCATTACGCATAGCATAATCCATTTGAATGCATTACGTGGAAAGCGAATTTCAAACTTCCAAACTGTCATTATGCCCCAACCCCTAAGTTACAGTGGTTACCCTTTCCGGGTAAGCGCGCTTTTCTTACAGAGCCGAAACCGAATACTGGAGTGTCAACTGTTCCAAATGAATATCCCGTCCCTTCTTTCAAGATATACTACAGTCTAGCCACTGCTCTGAAAATTGTCAGCGCCGTTACTTTTAAACCGGAAACTGTGTTGTCCACCTTGCGGTGCCATACCACACAGCCAGCAACATTAATGGCGACGTGAAAAATTCGAACAGGTCGGTACAGTATACATACGTCTAGAGTCGAATGACTTGCACTTCCCGTCTGGTGAAACCATGCCGAGATGCAAGTAGACGAGTGATCTCCTAGAGTTGAGCGTGATCAAACTCCCGCCAACGAGGGCTGCCTCACACTGTCCCGTGCGGAGTGCCATCATGGCGTCGTTCAGGGCCACCAGTGTCGATGAGCACGCCGTCTCGACCGCGACGCTGGGACCTGCAGGCGTGCGACGACGGAGTAGAGAACAAATATTATTTTTGTAGACTGTTTCAGCATGTTTTGTGGCGCAATACCAGCACCTCCACCACTTATGAGGCACCGTTTTATTCAGCCGTGCACGAGCTAAATTACATCGATGATGATACATACAGATGACCGAGATGTACAAGTCATGATGATATGCAAAGAGATGAAGAGTCACTCATATGGTTACGCTTATAGAGGCTCTAAATTGCTATGTCATGGTTACTCTAATTTTGGTTAATGTGCCTTGCAGATATTTAACAAACCTGGTCATTACTATCACATTATATACATGCACTATAGCACAGAGTATCTTCCAGAGATCTATGATTTCCCCCTTTTTTAATTGCGCATATTCCAGATTTATTACCAGAATTAGCTTCCTTACGCTATCCTTGTCTCAGTTATCAAGGTGAATAATAATGCGATGCTCGACAAAGAGTGACATGCAAGAAATTCGGGGTACGGCTATCTGCGAAATTTTTCATGGCGTCTTACTTAAGGCAAGATCAGGTTAAGATATCTCACAGGCGCCTTAATTATTATAAAGTAATTTCATGTTAAAGTGCGAAACAGCTTTAGAGCGCAATATCATAGCGCGCACGGGCGGGAAGGATGCACAATGGCTTAAATATATTTATCTCTTTCATTCCTAACCGTTCAACAGAAAGCTTTAGTTCGGCTTGCACAGTAGCTCTGCGGGTGCCGGCCGCCCTCCAAGGCGGCAGTGCGCATGCGCTGTACGCAGAAAGATAACCTGTGTCCATCCGCGCATTTTCAGGAATTGCGCTGCGGCTGTTGCGGAATACGCGAGACTCTTTCACCGGGTCTCGCACCTCCGCGAGCGCCCAGGCGAAACGGTAGAGGCCCGTTTATTGTGCGATGTCAGTGCACGTTAAAGAACACCAGGTGGTCGAAATTTCCAGAGCCCTTCTCTATGGCGTCTCTTTTAATCATACGAGAGCTTTGGCCCGTAAAACCCCAAATATTATCCTTATTATTATTACGCTGCTTAGCGCACGACATAGACGTGACATGACGCAGGCCATTTTGTCATCAAATACCAGGTTCTGAACATGCCTATCTACGTTCAAACCACCTTGCCGAGTCGGCCGCGATACATGGACGACGATATCGCCAGCGGGGTGCGCATGAAGGGATGTTCTCTTGTGGCCCGCCTACGAGACCACACTGTCCGCTTAGCAACATGCGTCGTCTTCTCTGGCATGCGCTTGGCGTTTTGTGCATGATCCTCATTGGTATGAGTCGACCGCCAGTGCCGTTTACATTCCCGTTACTGCTGTCTTCGTCTTTCCTCGCAGGCATGTTAGACTTCTGGACTACTTATTATACTTAGCCGTGCCATAGCTACTGTATAATACAATGTGCCACCCGACAGTCCTAAACAACACAATGTGTTACCGGTATTCATGATATTCCAGCATGTGTGATCCTTACTTGATGAGTCGTCCTTACTGTAACCAAAATACAATGTGGGAAATCAAGCTCACGAAGACGAAGCTTACGCCCTCTCCTTAAAGTCGGCTTTACTTCTAAACAGAAATGCATTCCTGGAAATACATTTCTCTAGGGGCCTTATAAGCCATCTTATAAAAAAAATATGAAAGCCCTGAGACAGCTTTTGTTATATTCACAATTTGCTGTGGCGCGGAGGAGAGCGATTTTTCTGGCAGAGTGCTCAAGGGGCAGCACTGCTGGTTCCATTTCATCGTTTCCCAACGTGGACAACCACTGTCACCTCGGGAATTCAGAGGAAGCTATAGTTGTTGACGGACTGGAAAAGTGCGCGCACTTTTAGCCGTGCATTGTGAGCATTTCACGGAGTTGCCCGACCTGATAATCACACCAAGGGCAGTCGCTGTGGAAAATCAAGTATTCTATCACAAAGCCCCCCCTGCCTGTCAAAAATGCTTCAAAAAAAGAAAAGAAAACAAACGCAGTGAAGGCAGCATGTCGGACATTCACAAATTATGAACTACGTAGCAGAAAGGCAGAATCGCACCAGGTGTAACACTTATTTATTTATTTATTTATTTATTTATTTATTTATTTATTTATTTATTTATTTATTTATTTGATACTGCAGACTAACAGTTGGTCCGAAGCAGTCCAAGAGGCATGATGTAAGCAAAAGCAATGTGAATCATGTGAAATGCGTAACGGGTGAGCGGTTCAAAGCTTGCCCCCCGTTGCACAGGGGCTCAGCAATATTTCATAACCATCACCACTCGCAGCGTGCACAAAATATGCATCTACATAGCTGCGCGTACTGCCTTACTTCGCTACTTCGCAAAATGTTCAATGATGGCGTATTGGGAACATCGCAACTGTACGTGGCGCCACAGGAGAGCTTACAACAACCAATGTCAAGTCCACCGTCGTTCCTTCCCTCACGGCACGGCTGAGGTGTCCGTCGAGACATGAAGCATGATACACGGATTAGAAGGCGACGTGAAGGGGGCCTGATAACACTCGCGCGTTCCGCTGATAAATGTGAATGTTCACCGTTATCCAAGATTTACCTAATACACAAGATGCAAGTGTTTGAAGTTGTGGCCCACCGAGAATGGAAGCACGGTATTTTCGTCACGAATGTGACACCACTAAAAGGTCACGTGGGTGATGCGGGAACAAATTTAGAAGAGGCTGTACCGCCCTACGTGGGGTCGTATAATAATGTGCAATTTCAATGGCGGAGTAGGAGCAGCCGACGGACTTCGCGAGTGATGGAGTGCTCGACTCTGGCGTCGAGCAGCACCTCCAAATCCGCGACTGAAACAGAACCCGCGCCTCTGGAACAAGGCGCTAGCGGAGGTACTTTTTTCGGGTGCCGTGTAGGCTAGGAAAGCCTTGCCGCAGTACAGTTCTGTCGAAATCCCGCACGTAGGCAGCAGTTTCAAACGTCGCTGTTACTATCCGATGAATCGCTCGTGCAGGAACTGAAGTGTTAGGACTCGGCGGTGTCGCTGTCGGGCAGCAGAAGAAATGCTGTAGCATTGACCGAGCCGTCCACGTCGTTTGCTATGACGCCCAAAACTTGCAAGTTGCAACTACCGACCAGTGTTGTACGGAATGGCGTTCCAAGGAACGACGTTCCAGGAACTGGTTCCTTTTGGCAGGAACGGAGGAACGCCAACGTTCGATTCAGGATCGGTGGAACTGTAACGGTAACTCGTTACGTTTAAGCAGGAACGGTAAAGGGAACGGCGTTCCTTCTGTAAACGTTCCACGGTATTCAGCAGGCGCACGCACGCAGCACATCATGCAAAAAAGGGCGGATGGGCGACCGTGCGAGGCGCGAAAATGTAGCGCTCGCCTATCACGTGACTACGATGCATACTGATTTTTTATTCAAGGCGCCCGCCGGGGCCGCAGGAAAGCGAAAGACGCCAAGACTGACCACTTGCGGGCGCAACAGTTAATTTTTTACAGCAGAGATGTTATGCTCGAGGTTTCCATCTGTCGTAGAAAGAAAATTATCATCATCATGAACCGGCACGCTCTCTCTTCGTCATCGCCATCCTCTTCTGCTTCTCTCCCAGAACACGAGCGCTGATTTGTCCGGCGCGGGATGCAATAACTCTGATGGGGCGAGAGAACGAGTAGAGAGAGAGTGAAAGGAAGGGATAAGAGAAAGAGATAAATTCTTCGCTACAAAATGTTTTCGGCGAGGCGAGATTCGACACCGCCTATCCACGATCTGAAGGCCAGAGTCGTAACGACTTGGCTATCTAGTTTTTATTTTTTTCTTTCGTGGTATTTATTCAACATAGGCATGGCATTTTGAACGAATTCAATACAGACAGAGAACTAATACGTTCACTTTGCTCGTATCGCGACCAAACGACGAACGCACAGTGCTGAATTCGCATTCATCTCTAGAGCGCATACATCAAATAACTGCCACTTCCCATTATACACTAGAACAGTGGTAAGGATAAACACCTCACCAATGCAGTATAACATTCTGGCTGTCTTTCCATTTGCTCGTATACATCTCTTAGCTGAGTGACCATATACTAATGAGGTAGGATGTTGAGGAAATTATTGGCTATTCGTCTTTCCGCAACATGCGCGCACGCTAGAAGTGTATAGCATATCCTGGTATAGTGCAGTAGATCAAGGGGGGTGGGAAGGAGAAGTGATGGCGAGGAGGAGGGAAAGGAGGAGGGTAGAACGAGTATAGAGGGACAGAGAAAAAGAAAAAGAAAAAAATATAGAAGGCGAGCGAACGTACACAGAGAGACAAAGAGAGATAGATAGCGAAAAATATATGAAGAAGAGAAAGAGAAAAATATAGAGAACGAAAGGCAAGAAGGAAAGCAAAAGATAGAAAGACAGAGGACGAAATATACAGAAATATGTTTGGATGACTGTGAACCGGGGACTTTACTAAGGCGCAAGTGTGTATCCTGAACATTATTTTCTGCTCACACTGAAATATTGAATGAGCACTCATTAAACGCCTAAGTATTGTCCCGTTCGAAGCGATTGCCTGTGCAAGAAATTCCTTTGAATATGTGAAGTGCAGTATCCTGACTGCGCCTTTGAAGACCGACGTTGAAAAGTGCCCCATGTGTTGGACCTAAAATAGACGAGCGCGAAAGTTGCAGTTACATGTATGTAGTAAGGCCGGTGGTCTCGAAAAAATTTGTCTAGGAGCGTTTATTTAGATTTCTTTACCTATGTATAACCTGCTGTCGGCAAGGTTAAATTCGTTTGACATATGTAGCTTGATGGGAGCTTTAAATTGCTCACTTTATTTCGTCTCAAGGATTATACGACACTATATATTTATCAAAAACTCAAATGTAACGTTAATGTAACGATACGTTCCAATTTTGGAAATGTAACTGTAACGAGTTCCTTTTAGATTTGAGGAACTAGTAACGGGAACTCGTTCCGAAATTGGGGAGGAACGAGGAACGAGCTTTCGTTCCTGTTTTAGAGGAACGTGTACAACACTGCTAGCAGGAAAACGGGTTCGAGGAAGTGCTTCCCGCAGAGTTCAGGTCCAGTCCGCCTATTTTGGCGGATAAACTTTTCCTGCGCTGCCGAGTTACTCCCGCTCAGAATCCAGTGCTACTCTCTCATTTGAACATTTGACTCCAACCTTCCTTCTATCATTATCAAAAACTTGTTCCAGAATGGAGCTGAGAAACTTTCTCCGTCTCCCGCACTGGAATTCAGCATAAGATGATCGCAAAGGGCGACAGTGTCACCTTGCGTGAAGAAAAGTGTCACGTGATCAATATGGGAATAAACTACTTGCACGGGATATCGTCGTTTCACTGGCCATTGGTAATTTCGAACCTGTCACAACGCAAGAGTGAGCACACTGTGCTACCGCAGACGGACCTGAGCATGGCGTTGTCAAGTGTGTCAGCTTTTACGCAGTGGCTTGGCTTGGCTCTGGCAACTGGAAATATGAAAACTCGCACGCTGTCTTATGTATTCGCCTAAGACGACTGAAATGCGAAAGCCATCTTCTTTTGTTTTCTCAACCGATGTATTGATCCGCCCCTGCCACCCTCCGAAAGTTTTCTGCGCCTAACGTGGTTTTGGCACTGCCTCCGTGATCGGAGGCGTTGCAACCTGGTTTTGCACTGCCTCCGTGATCGGCCCACCTGTGACCAAACGACGATGCCATATGTGATGACGCCAATACGTGACGTCACGTTGCGTGGCGTCACGGGGATATCGTGGTGACTTGGCAACATAACATATTATGACGTCATGCCGGTGACGTCATAACGTGAAGATCATCTCACTCGCAATGCAACGTTTGTTGGGGTTTAACGTCCCAAAACCCCGATATGATTATGAGAGACGCCATAGTAGAGGACTCCGGGAATTCCGATCACCTGGGGTTCTTTCACGCGCACATAAATCTAAGCATGCGGGGCTCAAGCATTTTTTACGCCTTGATCAAACATGCGGCCGCCGCGACCTTCGCGCCAGCAGTGGATCACCATAACTACTAGACCACCGTGGTGGGTATGCATAATTCGTGTTCACGCCAACACCGCGGGATGCCGACGGCCAATTCTCGCGTTTGTTCTGGCATCCAAGGCTTCAGCCTTAAAAACTGGTCGGATTTTTGTGCCAAAACGACCATAGCATTATGAGGCACGCCGTAGTGCAGGCATCATAAATTTTCGAGCAATTTCGGTGCATGTTGAAATGATCAGTTTTTACGAAATGTTGTGCGCAACTTGAAATGTGCGCCAAAAAAGAAAAAAAAAAAGCATTGTTTCACTCTTCCGCGAGCTGCACTGCAATTAAGACTCATGCGAGGACTTTTTCTTACAAATCTAACAGCGTACGTACTTGACGAGGTTGCCTTCGCCGCCTGCTCAGCACGTACAGTATAGACTGTGGACTTGCGTGATGAGCAAGGTGTTCTTGATGTTGCAATAAAATCAGCGAAAATGTCCTGGTTAGAAAAAAAATACGAAACACGCTCTCTTAGGGACTGAGTTTCGGAAGTTTCGCGTTTGCTTTGTGTAGCGTATGCTGGCATGGCAGTCCAGGGATGTTGCTTCGTCACGTTTACTTTAGATGGCGTGACGTGCGATGCAAATATCGCGCCACGCATGGAAGTCGCCGTGTTCTGGTCTATAGAGGAATGTAAGGAATGACATGGGAGGATATGGAGACAGGCTGGCATGCCGAATTGGGCGAGTAAACCGGAAACTCAGGAGCAGTAGAAATAAGAGAGAGCGAAAGAGAAGTACGCCGCACGTATCATTGTTTTCTTTTTCAAGAATTTATAAGGTGAGCCGCACCCGCCACGGTGGTCTAGTGATTAGGTTGCTCGACTGCTGACCCGAAGGCCGCGGGATCGAATCCCGGCCGCGGCAGCCTCATATCTAGGGGGGGCGAAATGCTTGAGGTCCGTGTGCTTAGATTTAGGTGCACGTTACAGAACACAAGGTGGTCAGTATATCCGGGGCCTTCCACTAAAGGCGTCTCTCATAATCATATCGTAGTTTTGGGACGTAAAACGCCAACAGTTATTATATTAACATCTCAGCACCTTCACAGCGCGCGATAAACCACTTGAGCAACGAACGGTTTATGCTGCTAGCACGTTCAGACAACGACAACCAAAAAAAAAAGAAGATTCGTATGCAAAAAAAGCGATCACTGAAAATAAAACAGCGTAATTAATGGCCGTGGAAAGCTTCACCATAAAAAATGGCGGGAATATCTACCGAATAAAACCGGAAACTACCGTCTGTAACTGAAATCCTAGACTTGACTAGCTACCGACGGTAAAAATCGGCAGATCCCACGTACCACGGGAATCGAAGCATGTGGAAGGGAAGGCGACTGGGGTGTAATTTTTTTATTGATCGAAACGTTACGAAATGACGCTAAAGAGAGGTACATATGTTGTACGCACAGACATATGTCGAACAGTAGCATATCTTATATATAACCAATTGTTTACAGTTAAGTAACGATGCCAAATGCAACATGGGTATTAGCAACACCAGAAGCGGTAAGCTGATATGTAGCGCTTGTTCTCGGGTGGATGGTAGCCCTGGACACTGCTGTATACATCAACTTCAGTAAACAGGCGCTTAACTGCAATTGACGTTAACCTGACGTGACGGCTGTATCATAGGAGTGCATATGTAATGTTTATAAAATTGAATAGGCAGTACAGCAACCACAATTGTCGTTTCACCAACATTACGGCTGCATAGGGTCTTTGTCAAAAGCAGTTTCAAGACCTGGCGTGGCTCTGTGGTAGAATACTTGATTGCCACGCAGAATGCTTGGGTTCGATTCCTGCTGGGACCGTGATATTTATTCTTTGCAATTCGTACACTCTCAGTACGGTCCTGGATAACAGCCTCGATATAGGCGGCATCCTTCGACGTACTGTTTATTATCACGGCTATGGACAGCCCGGCAAAGGGAAGTATACATTACTCTCTTCAGGCGGCCTCGAACTTGAGGGGTGCCGCCTATAAACAATCGCTGATAAGCGGCCGAAGTCCGCATACGGCCCCGCAGGCCGATCCGCGAGCGGAGCGCCGGCGGGGAACACGGCCAACACGGCGCCGAGGGCGCGGCGAAGCGTCGGAAACTATCGGAAACAACTGCACCACGCATGCGCTTGAACAAAAAAAAAAAAGAAAGAAAGAATTGAGACGCGCTCCGCGCTCGCCCGGCGCGCGCGCGTGAAGGGAAAAAAAAAAACGGACAGACGAGCACCGCGGAAGCCAGCTGAGAAGTTTCGTGTTCGCCGCGCGGCCGCTCCATCACGAGACGTGCAGGTGACAGAGCTTTGAGTTCGGTAACCTTCACAAGATCCCCTGCTTGTCAACGTATACTTGGAAAGCGCTAAACTGCGTCAGTTGCGCGCTTTGCGCCTGCCGCTGGGTGATATGTTTTCGTCAGTGGACATGAAAGGTGTGTATCGAGGGCAATGTAACGCGCCGCAATGCGAGTGCGAAGGGTTTTGCCGCGCCGGGAACAATGAGCCTGCGGCACCATACCAGGCTGGTTGGTGCGCGTACTGCGGACACAGTCCAGTGCAACATGCTCGAATTGGTAAGTGGTGAGCCACAAGATGAGTGATCAGAAATGTCGAAATGGGTTAAACACCTTTTCACTAGAGCTTTATTAAAGAGAAAAGTTTGTGAACAATGTGTGCGGTCTTTGGGCGCACATTTCGTCGGATATTCATTGGAAACTTCATATGTAAGCTGATGACTGAACGTTTCTTAGCAGTATGAAGAGTGCCTAGTCTGCGAGCGTGCTGTGGTACAGCTGATCATGCGTATTCGAGAACAAGGTAATGTGCCAGTGACAAATACACGTAGGCAAGGGGAAAACGGTGGTTCAAACGGCCTCCAACCGAACCTGAGAAAGTGGGACGAAGGTCGTGAGACCTTCGGCTCCCCTTATAAACGGTATACTGGCACTTAGGTATACTCGTTGCACGCAACGTGCCATAAATGCGGTCTTCAAATGTGCTTTTCAAACCTTTCAGAATGAGCGCTGTCAGATTATCTGCGCAGTTTTCGCCTGAATTACGCGAGCTGTGCCCACGCACTACAAGCATAAATTGTTAATTAATGTATGCATATCCATCAATGTGGCGCGAGCATCGACATGCGTTGCTTGGAATGCGCTTCCAAATGTTCACAACGCGTAGAGCTCGCGGCGAAATTGACCAAATTGTATACGCCAGTGAGCTTGCAAAAAATACACACGCTTTACTGTAGCCACGCTGAAATGCCTCTGTAACGCTGGCATCGATTTGAAGCGCACAGAACGCGCCAGTCACGGTGCATAAGAGCGTGCAACGCGCAGTAGAAATAAGCAATATTTCTCACCCCGTGCATTCAGTTACATATTCAAGTATGCACGATACTTCGTATCCGCGCATTTTCGGCGAAGTAAACGTAACGCATGGAGAAGCGCTGAAGGTCACATTACACGGAGTAAGGTTCCTCCGTGGTCACATTATTTTCCTGCGGAAACGACGAGCGCAAGAACACAGTCACAACCGAAATGTAGCAGTTTTCATGACGCTCTGCCGGTCCACAACTTATATATTCACCGAATGAAAATGGCAACACAACACGAAGGCTCAACAACAGCGAAAAAAAAGAAAAGCGAAGACCACCAAGACGTCAGAACGATTGGTAGATATATACCCCCCGTAAAATTTCGCAGCGGGCGTGGTGGCGCTGTGGTGCAGTGGTTACTAGGGGAGTGTTGGGACCGGGTCCCGGCGGCTCTATCGTCGGTAGCTGGCCCGCCGCCGGTCCCCTAGCCCATCTTTAGCAGAGAGGAAGGCGCTCGCAGGAGAGATATTTACAGACGTTTATTTACATTGAGAGATCAAGAAGAAGAGAGATTGAGAGACGAGTTACAAAAATGTCTTGGGCTTTTATGTCGCTGCGTTGCCAACTCTGGGCGCATTGTCTGCATCTTTGGCCAATACGGTTCTCGATGGCCTTGTAGCTCCACCCATGAGACTGGTGACCGATGTCCAATAGGTGCACGTGGAGAGGGCACCTGTCGAAACGATGACCAAATATGGTCACGACAAGAGCACCACGGTTTTGCGCACAGCACCAACTTTTGCACACGTTTGCAGATCTTGGCCTGTGCTGGTTCCCGGAATTCTTCCGGCCGGGGGTAGAGTCTCTGATCGTGCCGAAGAATGTCACGGCTTGATAGGAAGATCCTCCGCCAGGCAACAACGCGCAGCAGGTGTTCTGTGGCCTGGACCTCGGCTTTGTCTCCTCGTTGCTTGGAATGTGACGAGCAGCCTCATCCCCCGCCGGCAGCATCTTGCCACAAAGGGCTGTTCGCGGCACTGCCGCTGGAATTTCTGGTCACTTCACCACGCCGCACGCTCGTAGGCATTCCAGGAAAATGGGGTTAGACCTGCGCCCCGAAGGGCAGCGAACCCGGGAGGAACTTTTGAATGAAAGGAGCATTCTCCGCGGCCTCTGCCGCGACGGCTTCCAAAGGCCGATCGTAACAGGAGCCTACATGACCGGCCGGTCAAAACGGCCGGTCATCTAGGCTCCCTAGTGGTTACGGTGTCTGCTTCCAATGCGTGCTTACCGGGTTCGAATCCGCGTGTGTGTATGCAAAGTGTGTTTATGTCACGTATGTGTATGAATACATAACCAATTTGTCTTCTAATATGCCATAATCATACCTGGTAAAAAAGTAGATCACAAAAGCTAGAAATAGGTGATTAATTACATTTTTTCTTCCACAATCGCTTTTGGGCCGCCTAACCACAGGCCGCCCATAGACGGGAAACACCGACTCCCGCCAACGCATGATTGACATCACGCGTAAGTGTAGGCCGGACGTAGCCAGGAAATATTTGGACTTAAAATCCTGCCTATCTTGCGTCACGGCTATTCGCACTGTCCGTAGACTGTCGCGCCGCACAGCGGAGAGAGAGAGAAACGCCACGAGGATGATCAACAGACGACGGAGCGCTTTCACGTGGCTAGCGCGGGCTCTGCCAACACCTGCAATGCAAGCAGGGGGGGCTTTTCTTAGCCTTTTTCGCGCTCACGATGGTAAAGAGTGGCAATGTCCAACATACGGGCGCCGTGCTTCGGTGCGCAAAAAATCTGTAGGCAAGCCTGCACCAGCTTCAATACGGCTGATTCTATGCCACTCTAAGAAGCGGGGGGTGGGAGAAAAAGCACGAACTGGACACGCGCAAATAGAAAACTCACGCGTGCGCTACGTTGGAATGTTTTAGTGCAGTTCTCCTGTTCTGAGCACCACTCATCAATCAGCTGTACGATTTTCCGAAGTTATCTTGGTCGAATCGGTCCTACGATCAATCTCGTAGCCAGGGGGGCGGAGAGAGGCAGGGTTCTATGAGCCTCTTCCACCTCCAAATTGTTGCTTCCTCAAATAGGCACTTAAATAGTTAAGGCCTTCAGTAAGTGCTTCCTCCCCCTTCGGACAAAATTCCTCGCTACAGGCCTGCCAACGACATACACATAACACTCACAAAGAAGTCGGTCCAACTCGACGGTTGAATCAAAGCAATAAAACATGCTATATAGGCCACTACTTGCCTACTACTTCGCGTGACATCGACTTCCAGAATGAGTCGAATATGCCCTATTTTTATTGTAAAGATAATCTGATATATGTTATCTCCTAAACGCTTCCTAATTTCGGCCACCCTCCCCACCCTTCATCCAATAAACATGTATCTTTTCTAACAAAACTGCAAAAACTTCCTTACAAAACTGCCGACACCGGTGAATGATTTGTTTCACGAGCTTAATGCTCATGATAAATCAAATGAATCCTAGCATTGTATTCACTTGGTCGAAGTCATTCATGTTTAATATCTCCTCCAATTTCCGAGAGATAACAGGGTTCCTTCACCACATTACAGCTTTAAGCAATGTGTTTTCGGGAGTGACAAAGCGTCGTGTTTGGCGTTGATGCTGCGTTTCTACCCCCTTTTCCTCTTCGAAAACCGCCCATGACGCCTTTCAAGACACCAAGCGCGCGAGCTGCGTCAAACTACATAAAATAATGCAGCCGTTGTTCAACTGATAGAGAGCGGCATGGTAGCCCCAGATTGTATGTGTTGTCGCAACATTTATTCGTAGGAAAACCGACGCGACAACTGCGGAGACAAGCGGGTCAGTGCAGCGGAGAATGAAGAGGCACTCGATGCTCGCAAATCGTGCTGAGGCTGCTTCGTGTTCGCCATCATATGAATGGTTGTTTTACAAATGTGTGCCCATTTCCTCCTGATTTTGCACGTAATCGTGATCTAGTTCAATGTGGAACGCGATGCCACGAAATAAAAGCGGCATGGTGTCATTACATTTGTCAAAACAAGTTCTACAGTACGCTTCCATGCCCTCCGACTCGCTCGCTATCCTCCTCCGGACCGCCATGTTGGTTTACTTCGCGCGCCACCTATAGGCCGCGGACAGTGCGAATACAGGCGGCCCCGTAGAAATTGGGCCTCTTGCTCTTGGCGCCGCATATGGAGCCGCCTAACGAACGGTCTAGCGGCGGCCAAAATTTGACCGGGTTTCCTGCTTGCATGCGTGGAATCTAGCCGGGATTTGAATGAGAGTGTAGGGTCAAAGCTGCCGATGTCAGCTTTTCTTAACGCTCTCGCATTTAAATTACCAGTGTCTGTTCTCACCATTCCTAGGTACATAAAAACTGTCAATCACCTGTGGCGCATACCCGCATTCCGCGACCCTTGGTATACGGTTATGTGTCACACGTGTCTGGAGGAAAGGATTTTACGACGCACGCGACGGGATTTTCCCGTTACGCATGCCATGACCAGCGAGACATATTCGTCAAACCCTCTTACCCTCCCATAATATTAATGAGAACTAACAGACATTGTGTCTAACTAACAATATTGTGTCTAACAAAGAAAACTCTTTTAAGTTAACACTTCTTTCCTTACCCTCCCATACTAATTTTGGTCTACCCCGAAATAAAGGAGGGGATCATGAGAGCACCCAGACGTAGGTGTCTGGATAGATAGATAGATAGATAGATAGATAGATAGATAGATAGATAGATAGATAGATAGATAGATAGATAGATAGATAGATAGATAGATAGATAGATAGATAGATACGGGTCAAGCGCTAAAGCGCTTGACCCGTCGTGCTTTCCTCGCCCGTGTGTGGTAGTACCATGACACCTTTTAATGCATTTAAGCAACTAGCCCAAGAAGCCACATTGACAGACATAGACTGACGTGCCAGAAGTACTATGTCGCGCCATCAGTTTTCCGGTTTTGCTCACTAGCCAGTCAGCGCGGAACAAAGGCGACAATTTGGCCGTCATCTCAGAATGCGATCCCTGGGAACCTACGTGTGTGCTAAAGTTCTATCGCAGCTCATTGGGCGACCATTGCTTGACATTTAGAAGCGAACAGAATGGGAAATTTCAAATTGGCGAATGTCATGCAATGGTGTAAACGACGGAAAATAATTGAAATCTCTATGTTTAAAAGCATGGTTCCTATCTGTAACGAATTGGTGCATAAAATCTTCCCTGAACTGGACACTTACCTCTTTGAAGATTAGCAGGGTAGAGACGTGTTGCGCAAGCATATTTCTCAGTTCCCGTCGCTTAACGTCATCTTTCCTAAACTCAGTAAAATTAATAATTTGCTAGTCTCCAAAGCTAAGCTGGTAGTTTACACGTTGATGAAATAATAAGCTGGCACTAATAGATGCTTCCAAACTTAGTGACATGATGGTAATCTGTTGCCGGAATTTAAACACACAGTGCCACCATCCGCGTTTCATTTTCGCGGCTTATTTGCCGCTTATGAAGCTGTTTGTCATAGAACGATGGATGATTTTAGTATAATTAACTAAAGGAGATAATTAATGCCAGTCGAACCGCCTTTCCATTCCGTGTGAAATCCATTATCGCATTAAAGCTAGAACCGTGAAATAATCCAACGACAAATTTTGAGTGCCTTCCTGACCAGTTGATTTAGAACGTTGCTTGATCTGGGTATGAATTTTGGCCCTCTGTGTGCTCCTGGTAGTGCTACAATAAAAAAAAGAAGCACTATGAATGCGTGAATACTTCCATGACCTCACTACTTTCGTTGATGCTGTAGTGTTGTCAACTAAGTATGAATCGATGTTTAGAGATGCAGAACTTTTGAAACATACTTACCGTTGAAGTCGAAGGAGTAGGAAATGCGGTTTGCGAACAACGCCCGATTGTTGCCCAGTAAAACGTAGCTGTCGTCCCTCTCTGCGTCGACGGTAATCGCATGCTCGGACTCGGACTCGGAACAGCCGATGAAGACTCCCACTTTGCGACCCCGCAACGTCGCAGGGTCGTGGCCAGCGTCAACGATGGCCTCGTACGATGTTTCCAGCAACAGACGCATCTGGGGGGTCCATCAGTTGCGCTTGTTTCGGGTTGACGCCGAAAAACTGGGCGTCGAAGCGGGAGAGGTCTCGAATCGTGCCCTTTCTGCCAGGCAAGCCGAGAAATCCTGCAAATGAAGGCGGTGCAAACACTTTCGCAGGATGACCACCTTGAATCAACCTGTTCTAGGCAGTTCTTCTGGCTCTTCAATGGAACAATGACATCGGCGGAACGCAAAACACCACTCGAAGTACCTGCCCTCCCTAACAACTCGAGAAAATTATATGTAAAATGAAATATTTTCATTCAGTCAACTGTTCCTTCACTGTTATTATGCGCGAATCATTTCTTAGCGAAAAAAAGGGTTATTTTGATCTATCTATCTATCTATCTATCTATCTATCTATCTATCTATCTATCTATCTATCTATCTATCTATCTATCTATCTATCTATCTATCTATCTATCTATCTATCTATCTATCTATCTATCTATCTATCTATCTATCTATCTATCTATCTATCTATCTATCTATCTATCCAGCCGCCTGCGTCTGGCAATCTCGTGGTCGTGTCCTCCACTTGGTATATATAAAAATTGGCACAGAAGGATGAACACGATCCACGGGTCCTCAAACTGTTTCCTGCCAGTAACGTGGTATGCGGGTATGACCCACAGGTGATTAACCGTGTATACCAGGAATAGCAAGAAAATATTTTGCAACCTTAACGTGACAGTTTTAAAAGAGCCCATGTTCCTGATTATCTGGTGCCGACGTGCCAACGTCGGTGGCGTTGTCGGTGAGCGAAAAATCCCCGTGGAAGCCGGAATAAAACCGAGGTATTCTGCATATCCGTGAAGTTTTCCGTGCTTTGCAGTGCCAGTGCTTCCAGCGCCTTTGGAAAAAGACTCTAGGAAAAAATTCGGCAGATCCCACGCCTCGTGGGAATCGGCGTCACGCGAAGCAGCCGGCAAGTAATTGTCTATGCTGTCTTTTTGTTTGTTTTTTTCTTTGCAGCAAGTGTTATGAGGTGGATGGACGTTAAGGGCAGTAGTTGTGTGCACATCTTGGGCTTACCAAGATCGGTGTCGACACTGGCTAGCTTATGGTCTCACATAACGTCAGCCCTCACGTTAGAGCACAGACGTCAGTATTATAAAAACTAAGCGCGCTTTCACGGCGTGACGGTGTGAATATCACACCTAACTATAGTTAGCGTATTCCCCCGTCGTCGAGCGACGCTTGAATATAGCTTGCTGAATCATAGAAATACAAATTTAATGCTTATTAGACTGCTATAAAAGTGGAATCCACATTGTAACCACAATTGACGTTAATTCAGCATGACATCTGTGTAATAGGTTTACATATGAAATGCTAATGCTTGGTTATAAAATTAGATCGCCAGGATCTGCAACCGAAGTTCCATCGACCTTACTCCTGTTTATTGTCTTTTTCCAAAGCAGTTTCAAGACCTGGCATGGCTCTGTGGTAGAAAACCTGACTGCCAAACAGAACGCTTGGGTTCGAGTCCAGCTGAGATCCTTATTTTCTGTTTTCGCATTCGTCGGGTCTACGCTGCCGATGTCATTTTCTCCTATCGCTCTCGCAATTAGGTTGCTAATGTTTGTCCTCGCCGTTCCGGGGTAGATATAAACTGTCAATCATTTGCAGCGCATTCCTGCATACTGCGGCCCGTGGTATACCTCAACATCCTCATATTCATCAAATTCTCTTACCCTCCCATATCAATGTTGGCCTATATTAACTTAAACATGCGATCACGAGAGCACCCAGACCTAGGCGGCTAGATAAATAGATAGATACCTAGATATCTGCAGGCTCAAAGTGCCTGCAGTTCGCTAAAAAATGCTTCGCATTTAAAACTTGGAGGATGCTTGAGCTTCGTCTTCAAGGGTAGAACGCGATGGCGTAATCGGGCCTCCTCCGTATCGCCTTCGCAATCGCTAGCCTAGCTTCGGTTCTCGGTGCATGCTTGAACCGTGCCGCAAGGAAACGAACGACTGTGCGCGAAACATTGGCCGTTTAAAAGTATCCCTGGGATGCGAAATGCAAGTACAGTTAGGTGCCCACATTGCCATAATTATTCCTTTCGCGAATTAGTCAAGGGCCCGCTACGCGTTCGTAAGGCAACACGCATACCTGCGCAGCTGTTCACCTTGTTAATAATTTTGCTTCTGATGATGATTAAGTATGTCTGAGCGCTGTGACCTATTAATGGGTCGGCCTTTAAAACACCCACTGGTTGCGCATTTCACACGTTTTGACGCCTCGCGCGATTCTACGCCTCTGCCCCGCCATATTACATGCGTTAAGGAGACTCCTACACCACCACGTGCCATTCATTTTCGACAGATTTAGTTGAGCGCCTGCAACAGCACGCGGACGCAGCCTGCCATAGGAAATGGCTAGCAGGCTGCGTCCGCGAACTGCGGACGCCCAACTAAATCTGTCTATTGTTACGAGGCATAGTGGATGAGCCCGCCGTGACAGACGAAGGGACGAAGAAGAAGCTGGGGTGCCGCGCGAGATTCTGGCAACTATTCGGTGGCAGCTATGCGGCACTTGTAAATACTGTAAATACACTCGCTTTTGTCTTTGTTGCGTATTCGTGATCCCCGTGACAATATAGTGTTTTTTTTTTTCTAAGCAATTACGAGCAATAGCGTGGCTTTGTGGTAGAACACCTGCTTGCCACGCGGACGCCCTGAATTCGATTCTCAATCAGGGCCCGAAGCTTTTCATTATTTATTTTGTTTCCATCTTACTCGTTGTTTCGGTCACGGACAAGATGATGATTTTTCGCTCACAACCAACGACGCCGACGCCGGAATTTCTACGAAACAACCTCTTTAACGTTATCGCGTTAAAAGCATCATGTCGGGGCAACTTCACTTCTGGTTTGAGTATTGGGTATCTGCTGTTAGAGCAATTTGATAAGATTTACATATGTACTCCTGTGACTAAGCAAGGTATAGCCAAACGTTGCCCGACTATGCCGAGAACCGTTACTTATAATACGCGAATCACGGCGCCGCAGCGCGCACCCAGTTGTCAAGCAAGTGGCGTCTTTGCTCTTGCGTGAGTGACAATGTTATATGAGACCGTGAACTAACCCTTTACACGCCAGTATAGTCGACGTGCATTGCAAGCCCGCAGTATCCGCAAAACTATGAAGTTTACCAAAGGGCGTCGATTCACCTCGCGACCCTTGGCTCAAAGCAAAAAGTGACGCACAGGATTCTACTTTTTGCAATGCTTCGCCTGACGCCGTAATATTAAGATAGGGAACATCCGCGCCCTGCGAGGCCGGGGACTTCCTACACGCCGGATGTATAAATAAATGTTATTATTGCGATAGCAATTATATGGATACTCGCGGCTGGTTTTCGCCGTCGGCGTCGGCGTCATTTGCCGTATACGTATATGTATATATATAACCGGGCCCGCCCGTCGTTCGTGAGCGTGAAAAGACGCGAGGGGGGGGGGGTCCCCTCGAGCGACCTTCGATTTTACGAGCGGGTGCGCGCGCGTTATCTCCCCTTCTGGCGGCCGGGCCGTCGTACCCTTCTACGTGCTGCGCTTTCAACGCGAAGAGAATTCTCTTAAACAAGCGTTTTCTAGAGTTGCGTGAGATCGGATCCAAAAAGAGTTAGCTGCCAGCCTCACTTGGTATAACATTAGAACTTTTTTGCTATCGCATTCATTGCTTCGCCCTTGCGGTGAAACTGTGACTTTTTCTCTCTCTCTCTCAATGCGGGGGCTGTGGAATTGTTTTCGTTTATTAATATTAAAAATAAAAAAAGAATAATAATAATAATAATAATAATAATAATAATAATAATAATAATAATAAAAATTGGGGGGACCCTTGAGCTTCGCCTTTAAGAGTTGACGCGATAGCGATATCCTGTACCTAGTACGTACTTCAATCACTTAGTGCATACTATGTAATGGGTAGCATGCTTTACACGACGAGCGGGGAATCTGTTCGAACTTGTTATGCACCCACTACCTGGTCTTAAGGGAAAACGCGTAGTAACGTGTGTGCTTTTTGTAATGGGTGGCTGGCTTTGACCCATGATGTCGTCATGATATTCCCCATGTTCTGACGCCCGATGGCAATGTACGCTTGTACAACGCAATATTACTGCGATATGACATGTTGTATTGTGACGCCTGTATACCGGACGCGTGTGTTTGTTAAGCATGAAGGTTATTTTCACTGCATTTCCAAGCAGAGGAACGACTGTGAGCCAAGATGTCTGCACAATGATGTAGCCGGAAATCTAAATAAATGGTGCATTTTTACCGAGGTCCGCATTATAATCCCAGGAGATAACAACATCCCGAGTCAGGATGCCTGTTAGACCTCGCCACTGAGTATGGAGCATTGAAATCCACGATGAGTTACTTTCTGACATGAAGAGCCTTGGTGCTACTAAAGTACTGCTTCTGCAAGAATTCGCGAACTGATACATTGTCCCGAATGAAAAAAAAAAAACATGACTGTGTATACAGTGCGATTCTTTGCTATTCTTATAACTCGTGCAAAGAGTCCAATTTATAAAATCAATTCATATGATAGCTTTAGAATAAATTCCGTCATAACTTTGCGTCCACAACAGCTGTAAGAAGTTGAATTAAGTTGAGCGAAGGATTCATTTTTGTCTTAGTTTAAATCGTTTGAAGCAAAGGTAAACTGTTAGATATATAGTACTCAGGTAGCGAGAGCTATAGGCAATTTCCGATTTCAATGTGTAAATATGAAACAACAGTAGTGAATTTGCTCATAGGCACAAGCTCAGGTATGTGGGCGCGAAATATACGTCACTGTAAGCAAGCATTAGCCGAAATGGGAGTTTTATCAGCTTATCAGCCCCAGAACCTCCCCATTGCGAATCATTTACTCCGTCATAGCGGAGTGAATACGGCACATGTCGTCATGATGCTCCGATTGCTAAGTGACGGAGTATATTAATGACCTTACTATACTCCCCACGGGGTATCTGCTGACGTGGTTACAAACTCCCCATGGGAGTTCCAAAACCACTTTTGGCAGAGACGAGCGTGCATGTGTGTATGCGCGTCCGCGTCTCTTTAGCGCGTCCTTGTGAAGCATCACTGCTAGAGGCGTGGTCACACATATTTTCTTGGGGCGGCGGGGGGGCCCCTCTTTGATCTGAAGTGGGGGTCGGCCAGGTATATGTGGTCGAGTGTCAGTTTGTGCTCTGTATGCCATGACAAAAAAGATACGGGGGGGGGGGGGGTGCACGGGCCCGGTGTTCCACCCCTGGCTACACCACTGACCAGTGCACCGAGGTATTCGCAACGAACGGCCCATTCAGTGATTTGTGCCACGTGTAGGAATATTTGCCCCGATGAACTGCTATGGACAGAGACAAGTTCCTCTAGCGCCAGTGTCCGACTGCGAACTGGCCTGGCTGTCCCGTATTTATTCTCCCATCGAGCGGCCGTGCCCATGCATGCACACGAGTACAAGCCTCCGACACGCTGCAAGTACCTCTCTTCAAAGTGCCATGTTACGAAGAACTGCGAAGGAATAATTTCAACGGTAATAAAAGTAAGCTGTTGCGATCTTCAGTGGTTGCTTCTGGAGTTTCACCGGCTAAAAATTTGAAACGGTAAGAAGTAGGCTTCGCTTCGTCGCCGGCATCAAGCTGGCCGGCGGTCGGTGTGAGAGCTGCGCCGGCGACGTGCTCGCCCCGACCGCCGGCGACGATTCCGTCTCGGAATGTCACCGGTGTTTCACCGGCTGCAATCTTCTAAGCGGTAAGAAGGCTTCGCTACGTCGTCGGTATCAAGCCGGCGGCGTAGCGAGCTCGCACTGCCGCTGGCTGCCGCACCGGCCACCGTGGCAAGCTCTAAGAGTTGGCACCAGCCACCGGCGAAGCAAAGAATGTGTTTTACAGAAAATAAAGGCTGCTGGAATGAATAACAGTTTAAATTGTCTCTACTGCGCCATACGACCACAGCTTTTAAACGTCGAAGTTACACGATTATTAATTGTCCCATTAATTCTCCGGCAGCTGTATAGAAGCGCTGCGCAGATTGTCGAGGTTTATTTTCGTGCACACACGTAAATTACCGTCGAAAGTTGCCCAGAGGAACGGTCGCAACGTTTGCGTAGGTTGCAATGAACTTTGCCATTAATTAGAACAATTCCCGAAGGTCGGCTGAAACCTGCAGCAAAATGCTTACGCATCGTGTTTCCTTTTACCTTCTGTTATAATTTCTGAATTTTAAAGCTGAATAGCTAACCTTGGTGGGACTGTAGCCACAGCGGGGTGCAATGTGTGCGCCGGGACCGAACGACTGGGCAATCAGACACAAGGACGTTCCATTCGGCATTCCTTCAGAAAAGATACGTGCGTGTAGCACAATTTACGAGCACTTTCGCAAGCGCGACATCATCAAAAAGAAAGAAAATGTAATTACTACCACTTTGACAATGTGGCGTCCTTTCGACTGCGCAACGGAAAAAATTAGAGCTTGGCAGACGCGTGACCTCATTTTTTTTACACGCGAAAAACATATCTAATTATACACAAGCGATATTACACAATACCGTTATTGATTCAACGCTTGCTGATATAAAAGCACAGGCACTCTTCTATGAAACGGTGCATAGTTATTTTGAATATGAGGCATCCTTGTCAGGTTATCAGTCAATCAGTCAACGAACTTTATTGAAATCCTGAGGGGCCGATTCCCGTCAAGGTTATTTTGACATGCCCTCGCGGCATAGAATTTTAGGCCAGCTAGAAAGGCTTGCAGTTAGATAATGAATAGAAATAGAGAAAGAGACATTGTACTCGCCATGATTTTTTTTTCTCCCGACACGTGGCGGGTAATTTTGCAATATTTTAGGTGCAACACATATCTAATTAAGCTCATTGGAACAAAACTAGCTTATGCGGCAGGCTCTTCGGCATAGCACTGCGTCAGGCCATGGAACTTTGTGTGGCGCGCGACATCGTGGTGTAATACATTTGCGCGCAACGGAACCACAGCTCCGACATAGATTATGTTTACCCATATAAACCGTTTTTTCTTATCTGCGCTTATTTTTTCCCCGCAGCAAAGGGCAACAGAACCAATGTACCCGCTGCACATACGATAACCATTCCTTTCCATTCAAGCTGCAGTACGTCTATTGCGTGTTCTATCCCAACCCAGGCACATTGAAGTAAGGAAGAGAAAAGGAACCACAGTATTAGCACTTTTGCTATGAACGAGCTTAGCATATGGGTAGCAAAGGTTTGCCGCCGCATAGTACATTGCTTGCGGTGGTTTTGTGTCACGAAAGAGGTACGACATTTAGAATTGGGTCTCGCGCTCACTCTTCGCGTTTTCGCGCTTACAACTCCACAGCCGGTAAGAAAAGGAGAGAGGCTGGGAGTAATGATGAAAATCGGACGGGGGGAATTCAGCTTCACTGCCCTCACTGTTTAAAGGTCTCATTAACAGTTTATTGGCAACGAAATTTTCGATGGTCCCCGTCAATTCTGCGGTCCTAACTTATTTGCCATCGTCAGTCAAGACAATCAAACTTTTGAGTAAGACCTTAAGAACTTTGAAATCTACAATGAATCTCACAGCAACATTGCATATTTAGGTCATTCTATGTTTGCGTGAGACTGCAAAACTCGATACCCTAGATCAGGACTTATTAATTAGAAACTGTATCAGCTACCCACAAATTGCTCCCGTTTGGTCCCGAGAGGAGGGCCATTGCTTCAGTAGCCACATACATCTCTCCTCACGTAAGTATTTCGGGGAACCATGCTGAATTCGCTAAACCCAAACGCAGTGTGCGCCAGAAGAATTCGTAGCGATGTTGACAGAGAAATGCACAGGGGTATTTCTTTATAGGGACAAAACGCTTGGGGTGTCTGACTTCAATTCAGATTGTCAGTTTCCATGTGAAGGTACCTCGAGTGGAGGACGCATTCGGGTTTTGATGGGGGTTCACTTTAACGCTAATAATCTCGTGTACATGCGCGCGCAAAACGACCAGCAGGTCATAACTATCTTGGAGTCCTCCGCAGGGCCTCGTCTGGTAGAATTATATTGCTTCAGGCACGCATGATATCATAGTTACCTTTTTAAACTAGTACTTGAAACACAGAACGCAACAAGTGAAATTCGACACGAATAATTTCTCTTCCTCGAATGGTAAAGCATGGCGAATGGTTTCGACATTCTGATCAAAGCTCACCTCGAGGCCACCTAGCGTCATCTTCTGTGACGAAATCAACGCCAGCGTACAACTTCTCCTTGAACTCGACGAGATGGTCAGCTTGCGGGAAGTAGGCTGAAAAGCCACTGATGACAATATCGTCTTCCTTCATCATTACCTGAAAAA
The DNA here is from genome assembly GCA_030522465.1 of Rhipicephalus appendiculatus. NCBI lineage: Eukaryota > Metazoa > Arthropoda > Arachnida > Ixodida > Ixodidae > Rhipicephalus > Rhipicephalus appendiculatus. The sequence goes on along the minus strand of JALIZH010021762.1, from coordinate 867 downwards.
GCAGACACTGCAGATAATTACGAAATGTTCTGATAAGCAAGACGTATTCTGAACGCCTAAAAAAGGCAGCGTACAATAATTATGGTGCCATGAAACATAAGAAGCCCCAAACTTACAGCTAAATACTAAAATTTAATCTATGCTTATATATTAAAGTACGTTTAATTGTGAAACAATATGTACGACTCACCCGTGCAAAACGATTTGTTCTACCATGAGCTACTAGCAGCGATCGCGGATGGTTAGTTCTAACATCGTAACGTCTGTATGTCTAATGGATAAGCCCTGTGTACCTGCCGTGTCGCTGAATAATGAACAGTTGCTCGTTCCTCGATATACATAAGCTGTGTCCGCCAGGCGTCTCCACCGACGGGCCGTTTGGACCCGCGCTGTCACACTGAGGTCAAAGCTCTCGTCCGCTGCTCCTGTGGGACAGCGAACAAATGTTCTTTGACGAGCGCGCGAATCTCTTCAATATGTTTTCTTTTTTCAGGTTTTACTCACATGCCTGATACCTTCATGATCCTTCCATAGAAAACGCACTCGGCCACGTGTCGGTGCCCTCGGCAAATTTATGAAGGTGCATACGTTAGTGCAGGCGAGTGCGTACAGGGTGCCCCAGGTATGTCAATAGCGGGAGCTTAGAAATATGCCAATGTACTCTATGACGACGCGACCAAATGGAGGTTGCTGACTATTGCCTGGAGTACGTCACACTTTTTTGTGTTGTTTCTAATTGCCTAATTAGGCATGTTTAATTATGTTACTTATGAAGCAACGAAGCTTGGCAAAAAATTCCAACGAGAAGGCTGTATATCGGTTTGCAAGACGTCCGATTATATAGTTTGCAGTTTTCTATGCAATAAG
>JALIZH010021761.1:0-31612 GCA_030522465.1 Rhipicephalus appendiculatus | reverse complement strand
AAAAATTGCTGCAGCCCGGTTATGCAAGTGAAAGCATTTTTAATGATTATGCTTGTTTACGTTCGCAGCCAACGCACGGTTTGCCAACCGAGCGACATGGCTGGTCGAACTTTGCGTACTGCGTGCACTCACTACCATCGTTTCATCAATTCCCCTAAGGGTAGATACTCACTAGCGGCAAAAACGCGAGCGACACGCCGCGTGCGGCAAGCGTGCTCGCGGCAGGCGCGTGTGTTCGTGTTTCCGTCCGCGTTTTACGCTACAAGGCAATGATACCTGGAGTCTAGAGTTGTATAAGACTTCAAGAATTGCTGCCGCGCCGCGTAAAACGCGAATGGGGAACGGGAACGCACACGCCTGCCGTGAGCGCGCTTTGCCGCACGCGGCGTGTCGTGCGCGCTTCTGCCGCTAGTGAGTACGTACCTTAAGCCGTCGCCGCAGTTGACGCGAGAAACGCCAGGCCCTTAAACCACCACCAGACGCTCGCGATCGCATGCTCCTCTGCTAGAAGATGTGCACGCTCCTTGCGTTTTCACCTCCAACGCTGAGAGTGACCATTCGGAGAGGTGAACTACGGCCCCTATTTATTTAGCGGTCTTGGGTAGACAGATGAGCCGAAGAACGCGTTCGCTGTAGGCTTGTGCACAACTGCGATGTCCCAAATAAATTTCGCGCGGCTTGTCACAAGGCATCCGTTCTTCGCTTCAAGGCCACGCGGACATACTCTGCGAAACTCGCTCGACTAGGCCAGTAATGCTTTCGCTTTAAAGAAGCGCATAGTCATGAGTGAATTCCGTCAGTTCACCACACACGACGACGGTTGTCCGCCGTATTAATGTTTTTAAATGCGAAGCATTTCTTAGCGAACTTCGGCGACTTTGAGCGTATCTATCTATCTATCTATCTATCTATCTATCTATCTATCTATCTATCTATCTATCTATCTATCTATCTATCTATCTATCTATCTATCTATCTATCTAGCCGCCTACGACTTTGTGCTCTCCTGGCCGTATCGTTAATGGGATTTATACCAAATTTGGTATGGCATAACATGACTGTATGACGAACATAAATGGCTGGTCACATCATGAAAATCATAACTAACTTGTCATGAAAAGTATGATTTACATGCCACGCTCATGGCGCGTTCGCGGCCGTTTCGTTAGCTTGATATACACCAAATTTGGGATTTAGTGACGTGACTGTATGACGAACATAAATGACAGGTGGTAATATGCAAGTAATGACGTGCATCTCATGAACAACATGATTTGATTTACATGCCACGCTCATGGCGCGCTCGCAGCCGTTTCGTTAGCTTGATATACACCAAATTTGGGATTGAGTGACGTGACTGTATGACGAACATAAATGACAAGTGGCAATATCGAAATCATGACATATCATGAGCGACATGACTTCCATGCCACGCTCATGGCGTGCTCGCGGCCGTTTCGTTAGCTTGAGATACACCAAATTTGGTATTGAGTGACATGACTGTATGACGAACATAAATGACAAGTGGCAATATGGAAATCATGACCTGTCATGAGCGACATGACTTGCATGCCACGCTCATGGCGTGCTCGCGGCCGTTTCGTTAGCTTGATATACACCAAATTTGGGATTGAATGACGTGACTGTATGAGGAACATGAATGACAAGTGGCAATATGGAAATCATGACATGTCATGAGCGACATGACTTGCATTCCACGCTCATGGCACGCTCGCGGCCGTTTCGTTAGCTTGATATACACCAAATTTGGTATTGAGTGACGTGACTGTATGACGAACATAAATGTCAAGTCGTTATATGGAAATCATGACTTGTCATGTGCGACATGACTTGCATGCCACGCTCATGGTGTGCTCGCGGCCGTTTCGTTAGCTTGAGATACACCAAATTTGGTATTGAGTGACATGACTGTATCACGAACATAAATGACAGGTCCTAACATGTAAAACGTGACATGCAAATTATGTAAAGCATGATTTGCTCCTTCCTGGCGGCTTCGCATTACATCGATTCCCACAGTGCTTGGGATCTGCCGTCTTTTTAAATGCGAAGCATTTCTTAGCGAACTTCGGCGACTTTGAGCGTATCTATCTATCTATCTATCTATCTATCTATCTATCTATCTATCTATCTATCTATCTATCTATCTATCTATCTATCTATCTATCTATCTATCTATATATCTATCTATCTATCTATCTCTATCTTGCCGCCTACGACTTTGTGCTCTCCTGGCCGTATCGTTAATGGGATTTATACCAAATTTGGTATGGCATAACATGACTGTATGACGAACATAAATGGCTGGTCATATCATGAAAATCATGACCAACTTTTCATGAAAAGTATGATTTACATGCCACGCTCATGGCGCGCTCGCGGCCGTTTCGTTAGCTTGATATACACCAAATTTGGTATTGAGTGACATGACTGTATGACGAACATAAATGACTAGTGGTAATATGGAAATCATGACTTGTCATGTGCGACATGACTGGCATGCCACGCTCATGGCGTGCTCGCGGCCGTTTCGTTCGCTTGAGATACACCAAATTTGGTATTGAGTGAGATGACTGTATGACGAACATAAATGACTAGTGGTAATATGGAAATCATGACATGACTTGCATGCCACGCTCATGGCGTGCTCGCGGCCGTTTCGTTAGCTTGAGATACACCAAATTTGGTATTGAGTGACATGACTGTATGACGAACATAAATGACAAGTGGTAATATGGAAAATCCTGACATGTCATGAGCGACATGACTTGCATGCCACGCTCATGGCGTGCTCGCGGCCGTTTCGTTAGCTTGAGATGCACAAAATTTGGTATTGAGTGACATGACTGTATGACGAACACAAATGACCGGTCGTGACATGTAAAACATGACATGCAAATTACGTAAAGCATGATTTGCTCCTTCCTGGCTGCTTCGCATTACATCGATTCGGACAGTGCGCGGGATCTGCCGGCTTTTTTTTCCTCGACCAGGATCGGGGAGCTACACTGCTTGGTCGATATATAAACGAACACAAACACGGCACATTCCCACACGCACGCACCCGCACATAGAAGCAACGAAGACATGTGTTTGCGCTCGTTTTATTTTATAGCGAAAATACCTACTAAACAGCCCATCATGAACAAGCTGACTGAATTTAATACTAATGTTTCTCTCCATCTACTAAATATCTATATTCGCGCACTAAACCTGTGTTGACCTCTTGTATAACTAGTTCGTTTGCAGAACTATCGTACGTATTTCCTGTGAATGCTTACCTGGTTAAAAAAATAAAAAGAAACGAATGATCTTGTATGCGGTGTTTGTCTCTTACAATGCTCTTATTGTGACAAATAGTGATATATTTGCTGTGCCTGTGCACATGGTGCTAAGCCTATACGCATTTCATAACCTCTCGCCTCAGCGCCATGGCGATTACGTGTCCACGAGGTCAAATGAAAGGCATCGCCATTCTTAATGTGGTTCACTATGCTGTATTGTCCTGCTTACAGCAAGCTTTCACTTCGTGCGATGGTAGCACCGCACACCATGATGCTTGAGAGAAAAAGGAGTTTGAAAAATGGTCGCTGTCCTGGTGGTGACAGTTGAATTAGAAAAGGAAAATCATTGACTAAATGGGATGCCACGCTTGTGCAGGTTTCGTCGACTACACGCAACGACAGTGTACACCCAGAAAGCTCTATAAAAATCATATTGGGAGTATGTTCCCAATAATAATGTCCTGAATCATACTGCGTGCAGGCAGTTCTCTTGTTTTAAATGCGAATGCATTTCATAGTCGGGCTATGTCAGGCATCCGGCGTTGTCCGGCGTTGTCCCGCGTTGTTCAGCGTTGTCCGCGGAGGAGGAGGATAGGTTGAGGAGGTAAGCGCCGGCAGGTGTTAGATGTGAAGCATCTTATGGCGAAGCTTAATCCGGTGGTGGTGGCGGGCGTCGTGACCACCCTTACTGCGCATGCGCAAACCCTTTAAAAAAAATAAAAATAAAAAAACCTCCTCTCTCCCTCTCTCTCCTCTAGGCATCCCTCCCCGCGGCAACCACACCCTCACTGCGCATGCGCCTCCCCTCCTCTCTCCCATGCTACGCTCCCCCTCTCTCCTCTAGGCGTCCCTGCCCGCAGCGTCCACACTCCCACTGCGCATGCGCACCCCCTCTCTCTCCTCTCCTACGCTACCCCCCCCCTCTCTCGCCTCGCGACGCCGACACAGGCAGCGTCTGCTAGCGAGTTTCTTGGTTGAAAAAACCGACTGCTCGCGCTGCACAACCGTTCACTGGCCACCCCGTATATAGGCAATGGATCTTGACCTCCAAGGTGGTGCCGGTGGGAGATTTCTCCCTGTGCGTTGTTGAACAATAAAAATTCGCAGTGTGCGCGTTAACTAAAAGCGGACTGCGAGTCTCTGTGTCCAGTCGGAGTCTTCTGTCTCTCATTGCACATTAGCAGCGATTGGCATGTTCCAGTAGGAAACACCGCTCCATCGCTGCGTGCTTTACGCATCCCCAGTTTTAAATGCGAATGCATTTCAAGTGCGTGAGGGCGCTCGCATCGTGGGAGCTCGGCGGAGCTATATATATGAAAAAAAAAATTAACAAAAAATAAAAAATATAATAAAAATAAAAAAAAAGAAAAACAGAAAAAAAAAGCAAAAAAAACAAAAAAAAAAAAAAAACAGGCGCTGCGCCGTGCTCCCGACCGGGCTGCAGAAATTAGGCGCCTTTTTCCTTCTTCGAACCACAACCACCATATATAAATGGACTGAAGCGCGCACGAAATGCATTCGCATTTCCTCACGATTCCCTTCGGGGAGGTGGGGGGCATTTTTTATTACCTGCTTTTTTTCTATTACTCGCTGTTTTATATCGTTCGTCAAGTTCAGTTTGTAGCGGCAAATAGCCATGTTAGGAGCCGAAATTTATTTCGCTTATTTTATCCAAATACTTATCTTGCTCCGTATTGGCGAAGATCCGTAAAACCCAGCAATTAATTCCGCAGTGATTACGCTCATATTCATGCGAACTACAGTCTGTAAACACACATAAGCGGCCCGTAGTATTTCACAAAATTTTGCGTTGTGAATGGGCTAATAATGCTTAATTAATATGCTGTCATTTTCCACTCATGCAAACCGGAATTGGCTAACGGAAAATCACACCAAAAATATTTAAAAGTAATTCTAGAAACTTATTACAGAATGAATCAAATGAAACAGAGAAACGAGCATGAAATTGTTTTAATCTAGCTTGGAGTATTGAAGAAAATGTCCTGTATATATGGGATTTGTTCGAAAAGGGTAATATGTGATCGTATCTCCGTATTGGTATTCAATTGCTCATAGTAACTTGAGCTTAACTCTCCCACAAGCGCTAAAATTCTTTAGTGGACGACTGCTGCCACTACTGCTACTACCTGCACAACTGCTACTACTACTACTACTACAGTTCGGCGCTGGGCAGTATCGCGATACAGGAGTACAACGATACTTTTTTAGTATCTGTATTTCTGTATCGAGATACATTTGAATAAAGGTATATGTATTTCAGTAGATAAATACTTTTACGAGGTATCGATTTTATCGCGATACTATGCAGGACAAAGGTATCTCGTTACATTTCTTTTTTGTCGAAACTAAGCTGAGCTGTGTCTCGAAAGGGGAACTCAATGTTTTCTTTTTTCTTGGAGCAATGACAAGCAAAGGAGCGCCGCCGGTCGGTGACATAGGAAGGGAGGCGATGGTTTACTCTCAAGCGCAGAATGGCTCATATGGTAAAGCGGGCGACACTGCTGACGGCAGAAACGCGGAGGAAGTGTTGTCGGCCTCCGCCGACGAAAGTCGCTGTCCCTGAAGGCCAGGGAAGCCAACTAGTCTAGACGGTGGTGGTGCAGCTCGCCTAAATTTTTTCAGGTGGAAAGCCATTACTTCGCGACTCCCACGCTGACACCGCCTTAAAATAGAGGCTTTGCAGCGTTCCACGTACGTTCATTTCTCAAAACGGCGGCGCTTACAAAAGCAGTTACCGTAGTCGCGCAGGACTACAAGATGGCTATGTATGTCGCGCTTTCAGCCCACCCTCCAGCGTACCAGGGTGTATTCCCAATTGATTGACAAGCGTGAAGCGGTCTTTTGTGGTACCAGGCTCCCTCACCGCTATCTGTTGCGGCTTGTTGAAGTGGGTGCTGGTAGCAGCGGCGGTGCTGACACCCTTATTGTAGATGGATCCTTTCTGTCCTGGCGACGAGGGCTTGCTGCAGTCTCTGATTGGATGCTTTGAGCAGCTGTGCCTGTATCTACGTCTGTTTAGAGAACTGGCAGGAGCGACCATGGATGGCTTAAACCCTCTCACACCCAACGAACGTGCTTTTAGGAAACCTGCGTTTGAAGTGTGCAGTTTTGACGTAATGAGCTTCATTGCGCGTAGGTAATTATGGCCAGCGTATATGGTCAGGGCAATCCTCAGCCGGCTGGCGCAGTGCCGACTGGCCAGACGGCCAAGGATTCTAAAGATGGGGAACCGACATCGGCGTCTCGGTGGTCAGAACACCCCCACGTGAGTGCGGAAGTGTTCCGTTAAATCGGCGACGCGAGAAGTGATATCCCCACAGTGCAGGACTATCCGGCTATGAAGGTGGTATTTATAAACTATAACGCGATTTGTGCTCGTCTGGCCCGCTAGAGAAACTTTCCTTGTGTTGAGGCCGAACCAACGCTGTCTAGAAGACAGCCTATTTGAGAAGCTCCAGTTGCTTAAGTGCAACTAACACAGCAACCTCCTCAGCAAAATAGATCTTATGTGCAAGATGAATGTATACTTTTTCTCAATTCACTTGTGTTCGTGAGCTGAACTATGTAATATCTAACATAGCTCATTTTGTTGTCAACAATTATATTGAATTTGGTGTTTAACGCTCGTTACTCTTGCTGTGAAATAGTGTACTTTTTTAGTGATATTGATACGTGTATAATAATGTCATTATTACCAATTATGTACTTGTTCATCCCCTCGCTCTCAGTAATCTCTTGATGGCGCTGATGGTTATGTGTGAATAAATAAACTGCAAGTTTCAATGTTCTACAAATTTATTTAGAACGTTATGCGGCACCTAATAAATGCCTTTGCGGATGATGAGCATCCTCGAAATAAAAAAAAGCACAGCATGTCCACGAAGTGAATGATGGTGAGTGGGCGAAGCTCGGAGGGATCATTCGGGTAACCGTGAATCCCCCGTACATTGCCCACTCGATCATGCAAAGACGTGACCACATGTGTCACGTCTTTGCATGATCCTGGGTGTCCGATCGTGAGCTGGGCACGAGCGTCCCCGACTTGTGTTCCGGGCGCTCCCAGCCTCAGGGACAACGCCAGTTCGCGTTCCACGACAGAGGTAGACGATGCCACCTACTCAGACGCCTTAGTCCACACCAGTGCTCGACGCAACGCCTCGCCTCCGCATGCATCGCCACAGAACGCTGCTGTGAGTTGTGAAAGCCACGCGTCCTTGGCTATGGGTTGTGCCGCCGTGAGTACCGGAGCCACCGCATACTCCGCGACGCGGTGCTCGACTCCGAGTACCGCGTCCGTCCGACGATCCCAATTATAACAGCGCCATCTATCCTCTTTAATCGTCAACTATACGAAAACTACTAACGCCATCTAGTGATATTATTTCCAAGGACATATACACACAACGCCATCTAGTGAGCAATTCTAGTGAGCAATGTCTACCCAGCCCTCCTTCTACTACTACTACTACTACTACTACTACTACTACTACTACTACTACTACTACTACTACAGTAAAAGCTCGTTCATTCGAACACGAAGGGGGGCTATAAAATTTTTCGAATTAAGCGGAGTTCGAATTAGCGGGCGGGAGCTAGAATGAGCGGACAGCGCGCAACATTGCGTGGTCGAGAACCCCAAAGAAGCCACATGTGTCCTTGTTTTAGCGAATTACGCGCTACTACATTCAAGTGTCAGGTGATTTCTTAAATTAAGTGCACCGAGCTCTGACAGTGAGCATAATTAAATTAGTCAGTGCTACTACAGCAACAAGGACCAAAATGCATTCATCTGAGCAGTGAGCCTTTATGTCGAAATATATGACGTCTTTTATTTACATCTCAGAGTGAACGCAATCAAAATTAAAAGTAATCAGTAATTTTCATTTGCCTGCATTTCTTTTGTAGCGACTCCATCAGCATCGTTTGCAGCTCGGCCAAGAGCTCCAGCACAGCGTTAGAATTCTCATCTACTGAGAAATGCTGCTGTTTCGTTGTTTTGCATCTCTAGTAAATTTCGTATGGTTCGGTTTTGCAACACATTGTGATCACTCTGGGCCAACTTATGTGAGGAGTGATGAAATGCAGGGGCTCCCCGTTGGAATTAACCGTTGTGGATGCTGACGCATTCAAATTAACAAGCTTTTACTGTACTACTATACCACCACCACTTACAATAATATTAGTAATAATAATAATAATAATAATAATAATAATAATAATAATAATAATAATAATAATAATAATAATACAATGTAAAAAAAATCAATGAATGACGAGCCAGTAAGCATTTTTATAATTATGAAAACCCAGTGGCTCTATTCCCACGTTAACTGAAATTTCCTGGCACGTACTGAGTTCATAAGAGGTAAATTCGTTTTCATCCATGAAAGGTACTTTTTTGTCGAACAGTGCAAGTCTTCGGACAGCTTTGTTCCTTAAGGCTGTCATGGAACAAAGCTCCTTAAGGCTCCCTACATCGGAGAGAGACGTAAAACGACTACGCCAGGGCAATGTATAGGCTGTCGGAAAATTTTATTCAGTTCGTAAGAAACCTTTTCGTTAACTTCACCCTCCTGTTACATCATTCGCCAGACAAAGCCGCAGTAACCCAGTGCGCCAAAGTGCGTGGGTGAAGAAGTCGATATGTTGCAAAAGGACTTCGTTGTGGGCCAGTTGGTGCTTACATTGCTTAGGTACAGATGGCTGAGGGGCAAAATACATTTCCTGAAAAAGGGAGGAGCAGAAGAGAAGAATGAGAAGCGCTGACACTTTCTTCTCTTCTGATTCGGCGCTTTACTTTCTTCTCTTCTGTTCCTCCATTTTTCACGAAATGTATTTTGCACCTCAGTCATATGTACCTAAGCAGTCGATATTTTGCATTTACTCTGAGGGTTACCCACATAAGGCGGTGCGGGGCATGCGTAAAACTTTTCTTTTGATTGTTCTCGCTTTGGCTACGCATCGGCCCGTTGCTTTGAGGCAAAGGTAAAACAGAACCAAAAAAAAAGTTTCATAAGACTGGCACTCGGCGTCAGGACTTTCGAGGCACACATCCTATTACCTTAAGGCCTTGTGTAGGCATCAGCTGGGCCGCCTCCGTTTCGTGTTTCCGACGGACCGAACACAATGAGATGTAGAAGGCTCTTCGGTCATGCATGATATTCTAAAACAAACGTTCTTTTTTTTTCAAGAAACGTGGGAGGGAGTGTAAGCAACAAGGCTTGTTAAGGGTACTCCCGGAGCGGATTTACAACGGCACATTTTTTCAGTAAGAAATCTTCTCTGCACTTATCTCTCAGGTGGATTATATTTCTTTGCGGCATTGTACGATCAAAAAACTGCGGCATAGCTATCTGTACACACCATTCTTCGCGAAATAAAACAAGAGTGTAACGTTCTTTCAGCAGCTATATGGAGCCCTTTTGCTTAGAAGGATATAGAGTATCGGAGTGCAGTGCACACCTGTGACCCCAAGGACAGAAGTGCAAACTTGGGGTAGCAGCTTATAACAAGAAACGCGCCTGTATCGAATCATCCTAGTCGCAGCTCTAACTCGTAATGAATAATAGTAACATATTTACTTCAGGAAATGTGATTTTACGGTGCTGAAAGAACGAACCAAAGGCAGAAACACAATCACATTGAGCACTCTGTGACCGTCTGTTTCGTCATCCTTGCACATCCTGGCCACATAATCAGGATGTGCAAAATGGTTCGTGCCGAGTGTTAGAGTCAAGATAGTAACTTCAGAGCCGGCATAAGGGTGGTTTGCGTGTCCACCAGAACGGGTAGGCGTAATGTGGGTCTTTCTCGTCAGTGGACGACTCACACGGAAAGACTCACTGAACTCTTGTGGAAAAATGTGCGTAAAGGGATGCAGGTCGCCAAGAAGTGTGTGCCCGCTGAAGGAAGGCCCCTGGTTCTGAGAAACGTGTCCTTGAATGACCTGGAGGCAAAAGTGCTGAGAAGCGCCCGTGTTGTACCCTTTCTTCTCCTTGTCTTCGTAGCGCTTCTAATATTTAAGAATGAATCAGAAGTAACGAGCTCGTGTTTCCGTTTGTCTTCAATCCCTTTAGGTGTGCTGATGGACCGCTTGTGAGCGCGTGAGGCCGTTTGTGGATATTTGCTTGCTCTCTGTGTCCCGGAACGCGTAGCAGCAGTGGTTTCCGCCCTAGCGCTTGTCAGAGTTCGCTTGGAGGCAGGCGACACCAGTATTCCTTGGAGACTGACAGTGTGTTCTCTGGTCACGTCTCGACCAGGGGTACAGCACGGCGTCCATGTAGCACCTGTCGTGGCTGTTGGCATTGTGATGACTGAGCTTGTGAGCGTGGCATGCTCATGTGGCATGCCACATACATGCCAAAAGTATTGGGACCACCAGAAATGCTTTCCTGAACTTCACTGGAGAGCAGTCACACTTCCCCTTCGTACAAATGTGGGTCACAATGCGTAGCCTGGTCGTTCGACGAGATGTCCTCCGTGTTGTAAGGCCTCCTAGTACGCATATTTTAGGGGGTTAACTACGCGTTCGGTCGCCATTCAAAACCTGGTGTCGCACAGCTGATGACGACTGTTTGGACTTGTAGTTATTGTGTAGTTATCGCCAGGCCACTAGTGCGTCGAGCTATTCGGGTAGTGAAGGTCGTGATGCTTCTTATTGTGCCGCTCAGTTTTTCGGAAGTGAATGTACAGGCAGCGCGCATGAGCAGTGCCCCACAGAACACCGGGATATCATCAATCGAGCTGCCGTTCGCAGTTTAAACAATGGACTGGCTCAACAGCATGCATGCTCAAGCATGTACATCGAAGACAAGAGGATCACAACAGCCAAAAAACACGTCACAATTGAGGCTTTCATACTCATTAAAAGTTCTTCTCTTCCAATATGGGTGTACACAAATGAAGCATAGTGATCATATAGCATGTAGCAAACTAGTTATTCACTTACAGAGCTCATTTTGCTATTGTCGGTTTTTTTACGTGAGACGCGCGTACTATAATGATGACCTGGCTTTTTTTCATCGGAGGTACATCAATCACTATAGCATTTCGGTTATTAATTATTCAAGGAAACTTTCGTAAGCGTTCCTAAAAAAATGGTCAAGTTATGCTAGGTTTTATGAACATCGCCAAGGATCCCCTTTTTGTTGATAGACATTACAGGCGGTGAACTCAGCCTTCTATTTTTTGCTTATTGTGCATGGTGCTTGATAAAAAAAATCGCAGAGTAGCAACAGTTTCTATTCGCACTGTGCTTAATGTTGATCTTTCACGAGCAAGACTTGTCCGATGGTTAACGAGCTCTTGTCACGGCAACAACTCATGAGGCGGTTAGAACAGCAACTCACCACCAGTCAGATAAATTTTCATGTTCCTGATAGCACTTCCTAGCACGCGCGTGAGGGCCTACTAAAATGAGAACGAAAGGGTTTTGTACGGGATAAATATGACAAGGACATTTCTTAAATAGTAAGAAAATCAAATATGACGTATTTGCAACAAAAATATAAGGATGAGTAATGGTACAGCGCTAAATTGAAGCTTTATGGCACTAAACAGCCTAGAACACGCCTTGCGTTTACCATTACTGAGATAAGAATGCTAGTTATCCTTTGTAATTTTGTTTCCGGGAGCTCGTAGAAGCCCTGGCGAGCACAATATGTACTTTCTGGAACAGTGCGAAAGTAAAAGCACAGTTCTCTTCTATATTTATTCGCTAACTATATACATTATACATGTCAGCATCCGTACAAGTGTTGCAACTTGTGGAGTTAGCTCTCTTTAGTGAAATAAAAGTTATACACATGTTGTAAAGCACAAGCATTTTACGCGAAACGTCCTTGACCGTAAAAATGTTCAATGCTCTTCGAAGAAGCAAGGGAAACAAAAAAACTCAGTATATCTTTAACCACAGTTTCCATCATGAATTTCCGACCTTCTGTATGACGTCATTGAGTGAGACGAGTTTCTACGGATGACGTCAAAAATGAAAACAAAAACCAGCAGCTATACTAGTGTCCAAAGACTCACTACGTGAATATCCACCGATGCTTTTTCCGGGAGAAACCTTACTCCGATTACCCGGCTGCAGGATACTTTCGATGAATACTTTAAGCACAGAGAGCCGCTTACCGCTCCTGGATGCACAGAAAATATGTATTTTTTATTGCTATATCCATTGTCTGGTGTTGTGCTCATCAAGTATTCGAGTCACTTCCAGGCAATCGGAACGCCATGGTTGAGCCGCGGAGTATAGGCCTACGACTTGCAATCTCTAGGAACCTACCCACGTTTTATGTAGCAGAATCAGTGACCAAAATTGCTCTTTCAGGGAGGACAAGAGCGTTCTCCGTCAATTTTATTTGTTAAGCTCAACTGTAACATAGGCCTATGCAGCCCTTGAGTCGGTACTGAGTGAAGAGGCAAGCAATGAAGGCACGCATCCTATACTAGTCAACGATTTCGCAAAATTTATGATTTCTTCGTCCAGTTCTTGGTGGTTCTCAGTTTCTTGCGTGCTTGGCTCTCCCCATTCAATGACGGAACCAATCGAGAATCTTCTAGCAGCTCTCTAGTCTGTCTCATCGGGATCACTTGTGTTGCTTTAAGCAAACGAAAGCCTAACGAGAAGTAACTAGCCTGCCAGGTCTTCGGAGTGTACTATCGTGAAGTTAGAAGGCTATGAGTCCAGTGGCATGAGGGTCTTTTGCGAGGACTTTCAGCGTATCCTTCAAAGAAAAATTTACGCTTTAACCTCTCAATCACCACAAAATAAAACTGTTCGTGTTCTTAGGCACGAAAGAATGGTTTGCTAGCAAAGAGGTAAATGCAGAAATTTCTGTTTTAAAGGCATCTTAATCGCGAAGAGTTACTAAATACACAGGATGCAAGGACCCTGGAATACTTTTCTCTGTAATGGTATGACGGCCTCACTCTTAAGCCTCATGCCGTGAGCATTTTGTATATACTTTCCCTTGTGAGGGGATGTTCAGGTATTTCAAAATTCCGAGCGGCGTTCTGTCTCTTTTTCTCCCCACTGGAGAAAGAGAGAAAGACAATGGAAAGACAGGGAGGTTAATCAGGAGAAGACACAGGTTTGCTACCCTACACTTTAGAAGAGGAAAAGGGGTTGTTAACGAATGAAAGATAAGAATGGGAGCACGGTTAAAGTAGGAAAGGGGGTGAAGACGTGGTATAGATTGAAGCGTTGTGAACAGCGGTTAAACGCCACGTGTACCGCAATGGTGGTCGAGTGGTTAGAGCGTCCGCATCCAATGCTTAAGGTACTGTGTTCGATTACCAGTGCTGCCAAGCCCATCACTCGTCTTCGATTAGGGAGAGCAGTACCCCGGCCTGACGTTTCGTTGTTGTTGTTGTTGTCCAAGGGACATGGCTCATACCCATTGGAGGGGAATGGCCGATTAGTGGGTGAACTTATCCAATGATATCTGAATTTTAATTTACGCACACGCTATAAGTAATAGAATGATTTGACATAGTTATTGATAATAAAAAGTTCAAAGCAAGAATTAAGCTGTATGCTCTTTTGGTTTCGCTGACGAATTCCTCAATGGCGAAGAAAACATCCCTATAGCTGTATCCCAGAGCAGTGGCCCCAAAAGATTGAATAACAGGTTCTGATACTTCCAGGCCCAGTTTGCGAAGAGGCGGTACTACTATTCTTTTCCGCAATGCCGTGTACCGGCGGCAGGATAAAAAGAAATGGCCAATAGTTTCCTCCTCATTACAGAAGATACATATAGGAGAAGGATACTAAACCTGCTCTATGCGAGTAGAACTTCGTGTTGTCCGCACTCATTTCTCAAGGTAACATCTTTCACTTCCTTTTCCCCTCCCCAAAACTACGCTATGCCCTGGCGCTTTCGCATGAAGAAATATGCGACCCCGGCAGGGCACGCCGGTCACATGCGTAGTTGCATGAGCCGTTTTCTAATGACTCGTCGATGTCGGGGATGGCATGTTTGTGATATGGCAACCTTTTTTACAGCAAAGCTGTTATGAGATCACAACAAGGGCCGTTTTTGCGCCGTAGTTGTCCGCCGCCGCCACAGCCGCCACAGCCGCCACCGGTGTCCGTAACCACTCTCGCGCGAAATAAGAAAAAAAAAGCTAAATAAATAAAAAAATCATTTATGACAGCTTGGGAATCGACCCCGGGTCCTCTGCGTGGCAGCCCAGCACTCTACCACTGAGCTACGCCACAGCTTGAAACTGCGGTGCAAACTGATCCTATGCAGGCTTCATGTCGGGTAAGAAATCGCGTTAACACGTGTTGTAAAGCGTTTTAGAACAGTAAAGTAACAACCAGGCGTCACACAATACGAATTGCGTAACGAGTGGGTCGTTCAATGCTCCAAGCCATTACAAAATGGCATAATCCTTCGTGGTCGTCAGCCACAGCATCAACAAAGTGCACATGACGCGTTACAAGTGTGTAGCGGGTACCACGCTTTTCCAAAGAATGACGAACAATGAGATAGTGGACGCTTCCCCACTTGTCACATTTATGTGACAAGGAAAATACCGCAAAAGAAGAGAAAGAAGACGAACAGGACATGACGTGGAATCAGGGCACCAAAAGAAAAGGAAGACGAGGTTAAAGATATAAAAAGAGAAGGTGACGTGGACAGCGGGGCTCGGGAGTGTTCGAAGGTGAACGCGTGTGCTGGGGAAGAGCGTCGCCGGCCTGTGTTCCGGGCGCCCGAGCTCCGACGTCCTACGGCAACGCACCGTAGCCACCGCCTGTGAGAGGACACATCCAAGGGACCTGGGGAAAACGACTAGCAACGCCCAGGGAGCGCCAACGGCTCTTGTACCGTGCGCTCCAACCTACGGCACCGCTCCGTAGGCCTCAACCGAGCCTATCACCGTGGGATGCGGGCCCCCTCCAGAACCAGCGACACCCCAGGTCAATGAACCACGAGCCGATCAGCGTTCGCCGCCACGCCAACACGCGTCCTACAAGGCAAGTCAGCCCCAGTGACTCGGACGCCGATGGCCAGGCCAGTGCCACCGCAACGCCTCCTCGCCTCGCCACGTATCGGCGCCAAACGCCGTGAGTGCTGAAAGCGAAGAACGCTTTGCAATAACTAACGACTTACGTTCTCTTTTTTTTCTTCCTTCGGGGGGGATAACTTTGTTTATAGCGGCGTCCAATTTAGTGTTTCTTCTTCATGTTAGCAGTGCTTTTTGTTTGTTGGTTGTGTGTGCTTTCCATTAGAGGGTAATTAAAAAAAAATTACACCATCTCCCGCTAAAGGGAACCATGTGTAGATGTGAAGCAGCGGGCGCTAACGCTTTCACTGGCGGCGGCGTTGACGCTGGCGCTCATCGCAGCGTTGCGCAGGAGAGAAAACTGGGGCGGCGCAAAGCAGGCAGTGATGGAGCAGTGTTTCCTACTGGAACATGCCAATCACTGCTAATGGGCAATGAGAGACAGAAGACTCCGACTGGACACAGAGACCCGCACTCCGCTTTTAGTTAACGCGCACGCTGCGAATTTTTATTGTTCAAGAACGCACAGGAGAAATCTCCCACCGGCACCACGTTGGAGGTCAAGATCCATTGCCATATATACGGGGTGGCCAGTGAACGGTTGTGCAGCGCGAGCAGTCGGTTTTTTCAACCAAGAAACTCGCTAGCAGACGCTGCCTGCGTTGGCGTCGCGAGGCGAGAGAGGGGGGGAGCGTAGGAGAGGAGAGAGAGGGGGGTGACACGCATGCGCAGTGGGAGTGTGAACGCCGTGGGCAGGAATGCGTAGAGGAGAGAGGGGGGGGAGCGTAGGAGAGGAGGAGAGGGGGGACGCGCATGCGCAGTGAGAGTGTAGACGCCGCGGGCAGGGATGCCTAGAGGAGAGAGGGGGGGAGTGTAAGAGGGGGAGAGAGGAGGGGAGGCGCATGCGCAGTGAGTGTGTGGTTGCCGCGGGGAGGGATGCCTAGAAGAGAGAGAGAGGGGGAGAGGAGGTTTTTTATTTTTATTTTTTTAAAGGGTTTGCGCATGCGCAGTAAGGGTGGGCACGCGGCACACCACCACCACCACCACCACCACCTCCGGATTAAGCTTCGCCATAAGATGCTTCACATCTAAAAATGTCTGTTTATAACGCTGCCGTCTCGTCTATTTTTTCCCGTCGACCGGTGTCCGGAGACCCGTGACACCACTACAAAACAATTATGATGATTTATGGCGTAGTGGGTACCACACAAGTTACTTCAGTAGTTGCCGGAAGTAGAGTGTACTAGAACTGTTGAGTGGTGTGACCGCGCCTCGCCGCCTGATACCTTCCGCGTCGACAGTAGCGGCGGCGCTGCAGTCGCTCGGTACTGAAGGCGCGCTGCGCTGCGCGCAAGAACTGCTGGGCGCGTCGACGGCACCCGGCTAACGCGGCACTTTTACTGATGCGGCTTTCGTTGCGTGTATGTAATTATTAAGCCTAGGACTGGTCGTCGTAAGCCTTGATCGATGAAACTTCAATGCTTTCAATCGATGCTTGCTTCATAAATGCGTTTGAGAGATACTGAAAATTAATTCTTGTTGCTGAAGCGACTGCTGGAAGGTACGCAATAATATAAAATTTAAAACGGGCTTATTGCAACAGTTAAGATTCGTGATTTCGATGTAATTGAGCGGAACTTATTGCTGTGCTAGTTAGTATATTACTCCCAATTAACAAGATGCCGAACGACCGCCAGAAGATACAGAGGAAAGAGAAAGGTAGTGCCTTATTCTGATGTCTTCTGTCTTAATCCTTTCTTCTGGAGGCGTTTGTTCAGAACAACTGAGCTCCTTTATTGGAAACTAGCAGGGCTAAGAAAGCTGTGTGCTTATATATTATCCTGCTGAAAGCACGCCGGACATTTACCGCTGGTGAACATGTACAGTGCTTTTCTTTACAAATGCGCTGTGTAAATATGACTTCTTCGACATTACGAGGGCTCAAAGGTATCGGAAGTCAAACGTAACTCGACCGCGCACAAATAACAGTCGTCCTCAGGGGTGTTGCACGGATATTGTTAATCGGGCCGGGCGGGGACGTGTGACTTTATTGTCCGTACTTTGCGTGACACGTGTAAACATAATACCGCATGCAAAGCGCAGAGCACCACCGCCCCTCCTAGCTTCAGTCTTGCACTTTACAGATACAATAATTAAATTATAATACAGAACATTGTCGCAAACAAGTTCTTGCAATGGCATCAATAGAAGATTTGGAAAACGGCGCACTATAAGCTCTCCATAGAAAAGGAAACTGGCTATAGTGAACTTAGGCAGAATAACATACGGCCTATATTTACGTCTGCGCATTTTAATATACTTGAGATAAACCTTGATGCATGTAGTTCGTGCCTAGGAAGTGAACGCGCGCCTTTGGCTCGGCTTCCTGGTATTTTAAGCCCTGAGAGGTCGCATAACCGATGCACAGTAACCGCGGAAGCACGATGTTGAAACAAGATAGCCTTTCGATTGGCATTTAAGAAACAGCACAAAACGGGCACAATAGAACTCAGCCATCCCAAGTATAAATGTTGGCATATAGTTATTTGTAGTCAGGTTAACCATGAAACAATCCGAGCGATTTGGAGCTCATATTATAAGGATCAATGCTCTAGATATCGCATGCACAGCCCACGAAAGGATTGCAGGCTTTCGCTGATCGTTTGTTGCTTCTTCACTCTTCGTAGTGCGTTCGTAGTCACTCACGGTGCAGCGCTTCTCGAAGTGTTGCTTTCAAACCGCACAACAATCAGTGAGCAGCTAGGTGCATGTGTGCGAAATCTGATTGTCACCTTCATTGGGGGTCGGCAGGCTCCTCAAAGAAGACATATCTCGGAGATATTTTGGCACGCCTGCATATTAACTAGTGCACCACGACGCGTGGCAATCGTTGAGCCACCAATTAAACCTCAGGAATACGTTAAACGCGCTCAAAACGCGAAATTACACGCTTTCGTAGGCTACGACGCGCGCGCGCCAAATGCAGACGCTCCCCACAGCTTCAGTACAAAGCGACTACAGCGCCGCCGCTAGTGTCGCCTGCCGGAGCATCACCCGAGATGCGGCGCGGCCGCTTCGTTCGTTCCACTGCCTCTTCTAGTACACTGTACCGGAAGAGTGTTTAAAAATTACACCATCTCCCGCTAAAGGGAACCATGTGTAGATGTGAAGCAGCGGGCGCTAACGCTTACACTGGCGGCGGCGTTGACGCTGGTGCTCATCGCGGCGTTGCGCAGGAGAGAAACCTGGGGAGGCGCAAAGCAAGCAGTGATGGAGAGCTGTTTCCTGCTGGAACATGCCAATCTCTGCTAATGGGCAATGAGAGACAGAAGACTCCGACTGGACAGAGAGACCCGCAGTCCGCTTTTAGTTAACGCACACGCTGCGAATTTTTATTGTTGAACAACGCACAGGAGAAATCTCCCACCGGCACCACCTTGGAGGTCAAGATCCACTGCCATATATACGGGATGGCCAGTGAACGGTTGTGCAGCGCGAGCAGTCGGTTTTTTCCACCAAGAAACTCGCTAGCAGACGCTGCCTGCGTCTGCGTCGCGAGGCGAAAGACGGGGGGGGAGCGTAGGAGAGGAGGGAGAGGGGCGGGGAGACGCGCATGCGCAGTGGGAGTGTGGACGCCGCGGCCAGGGATGCCTAGGGGGGAGCATGTAGGAGAGAGAGAGGGGGGGACGCCACGGGCAGGGGATGCCTAGAGGACAGTGGGGGGAGCGTAGGAGGGGAAAGAGGAGGGGAGGTGCATGCGCAGTGAGGGCGTGGTTGCCGCGGGGAGGCATGCCTAGAGGAGAGAGAAGGGGGGAGAGGAGGTTTTTATTTAAATTTTTTTAAAAGGGTTTGCGCTTGCGCAGTAAGGGTGGGCCCGCGGCAACCACCACCACCGGATTAAGCTTCGCCATAAGATGCTTCACATCTAAAAAGGCTCTAGAAAGGCCGTGCTTCCAGCTTTCGCTGTGACTGTGCTGCGCGTTCCGCGCAGGCGTGGCGGTTTTTTAACGCGATAGCGTTAAAGAGCTCGTTTCGCAGAAATTCCGGCGTCGGCATCGGCGTCGTTGGTTGTGAGCTAAAAATCGTCGCCTTGTCCGTGACCGAAAAATCGAGAAAGATGCAAATAAAATAAAGAATAAAAAATTTCTGGGTCTGAGTGCGGAACGAACCCTGGCCGTCTGCGTGGCACGCAAGCGTTCTACCGCAGAGCCACGCATCTGCTTGAAAATATGGTGAAAATAACTTCCTCTGCTTGAAAATGGAGTGAAAATCACTCGTGCTTCGCAAACGCAAACGTCCTTTATGTAGGCGTCGCAATATAACATGTAATATCAAAGAAAAAATTGCGTGGTACAAGCGTACATTGCCATCGGGCGTCAGAATATGTGACTATCATAAAGATTTCGTACTTTAAAGCCGGCCACCCATTAGAAACGGCACACACCTTACTGCGCGTATTCCCTTAACACCACGTAGTGGGTGCATAGCAAGTATGCACTGAGTGGTTGAAGTAGGTACTCGCGACAAGATTTCGCTGTCGCGTCCAACTCTTAAAGGCGAAGATTAAGGGTCCCCCAATTTTTTTATTTAGAGACGACTTGTCATTTCACGTTGCCACATTTCACTGTTGCCTGAATCTGAACGTATGACCATCGTTGTTGCCTGTAGCAACTAAAATGTTTCACTGCTAAGCACGTAGACGAAGGTGCCATTCACGGGATGGAGGAAGGAAACACTTAGGCCGAAGGAATAAGAAAGAAAGAAAGAAAGAAAGAAAGAAAGAAAGAAAGAAAGAAAGGAAGAAAGAGAGAAATAAAGAAAGACAAATAAAGAAAGAGAGAAAGAGAGGAAGAAAGAAAAGAAGAAGGAACGAGAAAAAGAAAGAAAGAAGGAAAGAAAGAGAGAAAGAAAGACAGAAAGAAAGAAAGAAAGAGAGAAATAAAGAAAGACAAATAAAGAAAGAAAGAGAGGAATAAAGAAAGAGAGAAAGAAAGAAAGAAAGAGAAAAATAAAGAAAGACAAATAAAGAAAGAAATAGAGGAAGAAAGAAAGAGAGAAAGAAAGAAAGAGAGAAAGAGAGGAAGAAAGAAAGGAAGAAGGAAAGAGAGAAAGAAAGAGAGAAAGAAAGAAAGAGAGAAAGAAAGAGAGAAAGAAAGAAAGAGAGAAAGAAAGAAAGAGAGAAATAAAGACAGACAAATAAAGAAAGAACGAGAGAAAGAGATGAAGAAAGAAAGAGAAAGAAAGAAAGAAAGAGAAATAAAGAAAGACAAATAAAGAAAGAAAGAGAGGAAGAAAAAAAAGGAAGAAAGAAAGAAAGAGAAATAAAGAAAGACAGATAAAGAAAGACAGAAAGAGAGGAAGAAAGAGAGAAATAAAGAAATGCAAATAAAGAAAGAAAGAGAGAAAGAAAGAGAGAAAGGAAGACAAATAAAGAAAGAAAGAGAGAAAGAGAGGAAGAAAAAAATGAAGAAAGGAAGAAAGAAAGAGAGAAAGAAAGAGAGAAATAAAGAAAGACAAATAAAGAAAGAAAGAGAGAAAGAGGAAGAAAGAAAGAGAGAAAGAAAGAAAGAGAGAAAGAAAGAAAGAGAGAAATAAAGAAAGAAACGAAGAAAGAAAGAGAGAAAGAGAGGAAGAAAGAAAGGAAGAGCGGAAAGAGAGAAAGAAGGAAAGGAAGAAGGAAAGAGAGAAAGAAAGAAAAAAAGGAAAGAAAGAAAGAAAGAGAGAAAGAAAGACAGAAAGACAGAAAGAAAGAGAGAAAGAAAGAGAAATAAAGAAAGACAAATAAAGAAAGAAAGAGAGAAAGAGAGGAAGAAAAAAAAAGGAAGAAAGAAAGAGAAATAAAGAAAGACAGATAAAGAAAGAAAGACAGAAAGAGAGGAAGAAAGAGAGAAATAAAGAAATGCAAATAAAGAAAGAGAGAAAGAAAGAGAGAAAGAAAGACAAATAAAGAAAGAAAGAGAGAAAGAGAGGAAGAAAGAAAGGAAGAAAGAAAGAGAGAAAGGAAGAAAGAGAGAAATAAAGAAAGACAAATAAAGAGAGAAAGAGAGGAAGAATGAAAGAAAGAAAGAAAGAGAGAAAGAAAGAAAGAGACAAATAAAGGAAGACAAATAAAGAAAGAAAGAAAGAAAAAAAGGAAAGAAAGAAAGAGAGAAAGAAAGACAGAAAGAAAGAAAGAGAGAAAGAAAGAGAGAAATAAAGAAAGACAAATAAAGAAAGAAAGAGAGAAAGAGAGGAAAAAAAGAAAGGAAGAAAGAAATAGAGAAAGAAAGAAGGAAAGAACGAAAGAAAGGAAGAAAGAAAGACAGAAAGAAAGAAAGAAGGAAATAAAGAGAGAGAAACAGATCAAGAAAGAAACAAAGAAAGAGAAAAAAGAAAGAAAGAAAGAGAGAAATAAAGAAAGACAAATAAAGAAAGAAAGAGAGAAAGAGGAAGAAAGAAAGAGAGAAAGAAAGAAAGAGAGAAACAAAGAAAGAGAGAAAGAAAGAAAGACAAATAGAGAAAGAAAGAGAGAAAGAGAGGAAGAAAGAAAGGAAGAGCGGAAAGAGAGAAAGAAGGAAAGGAAGAAGGAAAGAGAGAAAGAAAGAAAAAAGGAAAGAAAGAAAGAAAGAGAGAAAGAAAGACAGAAAGACAGAAAGAAAGAGAGAAAGAAAGAGAAATAAAGAAAGACAAATAAAGAAAGAAAGAGAGAAAGAGAGGAAGAAAAAAAAAGGAAGAAAGAAAGAGAAATAAAGAAAGACAGATAAAGAAAGAAAGACAGAAAGAGAGGAAGAAAGAGAGAAATAAAGAAATGCAAATAAAGAAAGAGAGAAAGAAAGAGAGAAAGAAAGACAAATAAAGAAAGAAAGAGAGAAAGAGAGGAAGAAAGAAAGGAAGAAAGAAAGAGAGAAAGGAAGAAAGAGAGAAATAAAGAAAGACAAATAAAGAGAGAAAGAGAGGAAGAATGAAAGAAAGAAAGAAAGAGAGAAAGAAAGAAAGAGACAAATAAAGGAAGACAAATAAAGAAAGAAAGAAAGAAAAAAAGGAAAGAAAGAAAGAGAGAAAGAAAGACAGAAAGAAAGAAAGAGAGAAAGAAAGAGAGAAATAAAGAAAGACAAATAAAGAAAGAAAGAGAGAAAGAGAGGAAAAAAAGAAAGGAAGAAAGAAATAGAGAAAGAAAGAAGGAAAGAACGAAAGAAAGGAAGAAAGAAAGACAGAAAGAAAGAAAGAAGGAAATAAAGAGAGAGAAACAGATCAAGAAAGAAACAAAGAAAGAGAAAAAGAAAGAAAGAAAGAGAGAAATAAAGAAAGCCAAATAAAGAAAGAAAGAGGGGAAGAAAGAAAGGAAGAAGGAAAGAGAGAAAGAAAGAGAGAAGGAAAGAAAGAGAGAAATAAAGAAAGACAAATAAAGAAAGAGAGAAAGAGAGGAAGAAAGAAAGGAAGAAAGAAAGAAAGAGAGAAAGAAAGAAAGAGAGAAATAAAGAAAGGAAGAAAGAAAGAAAGAAAGAGAGAAAGAAAGAAAGAGAGAAATAAAGAAAGACAAATAAAGAGAGAAAGAGAGGAACAGAGAGATAAAGAAAGGCAAATAAAGAAAGAAAGAGAGAAAGAGAGGAAGAAAGAAATAAAGAAAGACAAAGAAAGAAAGACAAATAAAGAAAGAAAGAGAGGAAGAAAGAAAGAAAGAAAGAGAGAAAGAAAGAAAGAGAGAAATAAAGAAAGACAAATAAAGAAAGAAAGAGAGAAAGAGAGGAAGAGAGAAATAAAGAAGACAAATAAAGAAAGAAAGAGAGAAAGAGAGGAAGAGAGAAATAAAGAAAGACAAATAAAGAAAGAAAGAGAGGAAGAAAGAAAGGAAGAAAGAAAGAAAGAAAGAAAGAGAGAAATAAAGAAAGACAAATAAAGAAAGAAAGAGAGAAATAAAGAAAGGAAGAAAGAAAGAAAGAAAGAAATAAAGAGAGAAATAAAGAAAGACAAATAAAGAAAGATAGAGAGAAAGAGAGGAAGAGAGAAATAAAGAAAGACAAATAAAGAAAGAAAGACAGGAAGAGAGAAATAAAGAAAGACAAATAAAGAAAGAAAGAGAGGAAGAAAGAAAGGAAGAAAGAGAGAAAGAAAGAGAGAAATAAAGAAAGACAAATCAAGAAAGAAAGAGAGAAAGAGATCAACAAAGGAAGAAGGAAAGAGAGAAAGAAAGAGAGGAAGAAAGAGAGAAATAAAGAAAGACAAATAAAGAAAGAAAGAGAGGAAGAAAGAAAGGAAGAAAGAAAGAAAGAAAGAGAGAAAGAAAGAAAGAGAGAAATAAATTAAGACAAACAAAGAAAGAAAGAGAGAAAGAGAGGAAGAAAGAAAGACAAATAAAGAAAGAAAGAGAGAAAGAGAGGAAGAAAGAAAGACAAATAAAGAAAGAAAGAGAGAAAGAGAAGAAGAAAGAAAGGAAGAAAGAAAGAAAGAAAGAGAGAAAGAAAGAGAGAAATAAAGAAAGACAAACAAAGAAAGAAAGAGAGAAAGAGAGGAAGAGAGAAATAAAGAAAGACAAAGAAAGAGAGAAAGAGAGGAAGAAAGAAAGAGAAATAAAGAAAGAAAGAGAGAAAGAGAAGAAAAAAAGAAAGGAAGAAGGAAAGAGAGAAAGAAAGAGAGAAAGAAAGAAATAGAGAAAGAAAGAAAGAGAGAAATAAAGAAAGACAAATAAAGAAAGAAAGAGAGAAAGAGAAGAAGAGAGAAATAAAGACAAATAAATAAAGAAAGAGAGAAAGCGAGGAAGAGTGAAATAAAGAAAGACAAATAAAGAAAGAAAGAGAGAAAGAGAGGAAGAAAGAAAGACAAATAAAGAAAGAAAGAGAGAAAGAGAAGAAGAAAGAAAGGAAGAAGGAAAGAGAGAAAGAAAGAGAGAAAGAAAGAAATAGAGAAAGAAAGAAAGAGAGAAATAAAGAAAGACAAATAAAGAAAGAAAGAGAGAAAGAGAGGAAGAGAGAAATAAAGAAAGACAAATAAAGAAAGAAAGAGAGAAAGAGAGGAAGAGAGAAATAAAGAAAGACAAATAAAGAAAGAAAGAGAGGAAGAAAGAAAGGAAGA
Source organism: Rhipicephalus appendiculatus (assembly GCA_030522465.1). Classification (NCBI taxonomy): domain Eukaryota; kingdom Metazoa; phylum Arthropoda; class Arachnida; order Ixodida; family Ixodidae; genus Rhipicephalus; species Rhipicephalus appendiculatus. The sequence continues at coordinate 7,223 of JALIZH010021761.1, read as the reverse complement.
AAGAGAGAAAGAAAGAATGAGAGAAATAAAGAAAGACAAATCAAGAAAGAAAGAGAGAAAGAGATCAACAAAGGAAGAAGGAAAGAGAGAAAGAAAGAGAGAAAGAAAGAAAGAGAGAGAAATAAAGAAAGACAAATAAAGAAAGAAAGAGAGAAAGAGAGGAAGAAAGAAAGGAAGAAAGAAAGAAAGAAAGAGAGAAAGAAAGGAAGAGAGAAATAAAGAAAGACAAACAAAGAAAGAAAGAGAGAAAGAGAGGAAGAAAGAAAGCAAGAAGGAAAGAGAGAAAGAAAGAAAGAGAGAAATAAAGAAAGACAAATAAAGAAAGAAAGAGAGAATGAGAAGAGGAAAGAAAGGAAGAAGGAAAGAGAGAAAGAAAGAGAGAAAGAAAGGAAGAAGGAAAGAGAGAAAGAAGGAGAGAAAGAAAGAGAGAAAGAAAGAAATAGAGAGAGAAAGAAAGAGAGAAATAAAGAAAGAAAGAGAGAAAGAGAGGAAGAAAGAAAGGAAGAAAGAAAGAAAGAAAGAGAGAAAGAAAGAGAGAAATAAAGAAAGACAAATAAAGAAAGAAAGAGAGAAAGAGAGGAAGAATGAAAGAAAGAAAGAAAGAAAGAAAGAAAGAGAGAAATAAAGGAAGACAAATAAAGAAAGAAAGAGAGGAAGAAAGAAAGGAAGAAGGAAAGAGAGAAAGAAAGAAAAAAAGGAGAGAAAGGAAGAAAGAGAGAAAGAAAGACAGAAAGAAAGAAAGAGAGAAAGAAAGAAATAGAGAAATAAAGAAAGACAAATAAAGAAAGAAAGAGAGAAAGAGAGGAAGAAAGAAAGGAAGAAGGAAAGAGAGAAAGAAAGAAAGAAAGAAAGAAAGAGAGAAAGAAAGAGAAATAAAGAAAGACAAATAAAGAAAGAGAGAAAGAGGGGAAGAAAGAAAGGAAGAAAGAAATAGAGAAATAGAGAAAGAAAGAAGGAAAGAAAGAAAGACAGAAAGAAAGAAAGAAGGAAAGAAAGAGAGAGAAACAGATCAAGAAAGAAACAAAGAAAGAGAAAAAGAAAGAAAGAAAGAGAGAAAGAAAGAAAGAGAGGAAGAAAGAAAGAGAGAAAGAAGGAAAGAAGGAAGGAAGGAAACAAAGAAATCTCTATTTCTTTCTTCCTTTCCTTCTTTCTTTCTTTGTGGCACGCAATAATTAGGCCATTTGCCACCCAAGGGCACAGTCAGAAATGTATTCCGATGGGGAGGGCACGAGGATTTTCCTTTTTTGTATGATTCAATCGTGTGTTTGTCTTTCTGCCTGATATCTATACGTAGAAACAATAAAAACCTCAAGGGATGTGGGGTCAAAACCCGCCAGAGACCCCGTCTCGCTGCGCCACTGGTGCCGCCTCACATCGTCTTTCAAGGGGTCATCTTCTCCGACCACCTTTTTAAGAGATATTGTGACGCACCGTAACAATATTTTCACTTACGTGATGTTTCGTTTGACTCGGCAGTGGTTCACAAAACTAACAGAGGACGGCTCTGGGGCGTATACACGCTTAATTTCTTCACACATGTAACCATTTTCCAGCCTCAATTAGTATCGCGAAAGTGAAATTACCTCCGAAAGAATTAGCACCAGCACCTCTAATTTGACTCGAGGGTATGAGGAACTGATTGCAAAGGGAGATTCGGCTCGGAAGCCAAATCAACGAAGTCGGAGCCGTCACTGGCGAACATCTTAAATGCAGCTAGTTGATTTCATAAGCCTTAAATTCGTCGAGGACAATCGCCTCCAGCAAGTGCACTGCCTATAAACGATTGATAATTGAAATGTATCTAAATTCGCGTTATATGCATGCGCAAATATTTCGACATCTTGCGTAATATCGCCTGGCATAATTGTATTTTGCGTTGATAAATACTGGTGTCTTTCCTTGTTATGCATTCAGGAGCCGACTTCGGTTCTACGTTCGTATAGAAAAAGCAGTCGGCAAGATTAACAAGCGGTATAACGGGCAATTCGCAAAAAATTAAAAATAATAAATTCTGGAATATAACATGCCGTTATACCACAAGATTATGAAGGACGCCGTAGTTGGCGACTCCGGGTAAATATTCGCCTGAAGGGGTCCTCTAAGATGCATCTATATCTAAGCACACGGGTGTTTTGCCATATCGCCCACATGCAAGTGTGGCCTTCATGGCTGGAAAACTGACTCTAGTTCTCGTGGGCTTTTGGTGGCTGATATTTTGGTGACGCTGGCTACTGCAGGACAAGACTGAGTAAAGTCGACTAATTGTCTTAGACAATTAGATCGCGGGGCTAATTGTCGCGCCGTCTAACTGTAAACAGCTTCGTCTACAACCGGCCCACGCCGACTAATTCGTGGCTATAGTGTGGGTTAACGTCGTCTAGTGCACGGTATTGTTATTAGTGGTGGCTTACTTCTGGGTTACTATGATATAGTGTCGGCCAATGCAAGATAATTTTGATGAGCACTACTTAAGTTGGCCAAGTGATTGATGACACTGGATAACCTTGGCTATCTGACATATAGTATTGCCTAGCACGGCCTAACGTTAGAAAGTGTGACGTAGTGCTTGGTATTTGTTCTTGTAACATTGACATATCCTTGCAAGAGCAGTTACACAGACATTCCTGCCACACTTCTACCGTTAACGCCACGCATTACCATTTACGCATTGTAATTTAGGTCATAACATTCTGTATGGTCGAGGCTTTTATTGATGACGTAAAAGAAGGGCTGGTTTTGCAAAATAGCGATTTCGGAACACTTCTGTGGGGCTAAAGAAAAGTTAGGCGCTTTCATAACTGCTGCCTGCGCAAAAATTGCAGCAAAGGCGTTTTTGCATCGTTTTAGTACGTAGACATATAGAAAATCTTATGTGGAATCTTCGAAACGGTCGTTTCGTCTTACCAGGAACGCAGATGCTTTTCGTGGTTGTAGCGCTATAGTCGTAAATTACGTCACGTACCCGGAACATGAATCGCCACTTAGTTGCACACCGATTTCATGGCTAGGAAAATTACATATAGAAAGAATAATAACCATATAGAAATGTAGAAAAAGGGCGATATCTTTAAAACAGAAAATGCCCATTGCAGCATGAACAGCCAGGTGCGATTGCTTATTTTTTCCTTTTAAATACAGATGCGGGAGGTAAGGGGGGGGGGGGGGGCGTTGATGGTGGTTGGTATTGTTTTTGTTCTCTTCTAATCATCGATCTGTTGGAAACATTAACGTTCTCGACGACTAAAGCTCAGATTGATGCCGCGAGTATCACTAGTTTTTTCTTGTTTTATGTAGCGATGAAAAACAAATTACTATGGTGGGCGAAAAAAAATACAGTTCAGAAACTACAAGCGAGAATCATTCCACTGGGCCTGTTGGCAACCGAGCAGCCTGCATTAAAATAAAGGTTAAGCTACAGTTTTATTAATAAATAAAACACACGAAGAAAACCAGCACGAGGACGCTCAGTATAACAAGGACGTCATTGCAGTTACCATATGGTGGAAGTTAAAAAAGCCAACACCTTTGGTTTCAGGTGTTCAGTTGTGAACTGTACACAAAGAGTTTCAGAACCCAAGAAAAAGTGGCTGAGCTCTGTAGCAGCCGAAACGTCGCGGACATCGCTTTGTCAACCACGAGACCCGCTAAATGGTATCTATTTTCTTAAGCATTGGTTTACGAAGTTGTGTGGCAACTAACCCTTACCAGTTCCTACAGCGTAGAATGAGGCCGCGTTGGTTTAAGAAGCTGACCTTTCTGCTACTGATGAATAAATACCTTCAGCTTTGCCAAGTTCTCGTAAACATAGAAAACCTTCGTTGTGGTTCTTACGAACAAATACATGCCGAAATCGTCCAGCCTCTGTTCTATTTTCTTTTTGTTCGTATCTGTTCATATTGAACTATTTTAACATAGCAATCTTATCTTTGATCAGCTTTCACTGTGGCGTGGTGCTAGGTTCCTTCGCCCGATGTGAAGCGATACTATTCCCTACATAAACAGATGTTATTCGCAGTGCTGGCAGTGAAGGCGGGTACGCTTTTTGGATGATTGCTTTGACACAAAAAGAGCTTTACAGAGAAGCTGCTCAAACTCAACTGTACTTATTAACTATTGTTATGTTTTCTTGACATTGTATGCAGCTACACTAATCAATAGATAAGAAAATAAATAGTTACATTTTGTGAAAACGAAATATTCTTTGGTGGGAAATGAAACTGGGCAATATTATAAAGAAATCACAATTAATTACAAAAGAGAAGCAGTGAAGATGACAGCAGCATATTGGCAATAATATCGTTTAGAAGCTTCAGGACTTGTATAGGCCGCACTTGGGCCTAAAAGGCTCAGGATCGGTAAATTAATAGACAGCTAAAGGAAAGTAAGGATGTTACATTCATCTATCGTATAACCATGAAAACATTCGGTCACTGATTTAGAGGGGCTCTGCAACACCTTTTGAGCATGGTCAGAAAACGCTGCCGATCGGTAGTCGAGACTACCGAGAACACGCCAGCAAACATTATAGCGAAGCACGCGGCCTGGAACTTCTAATCAATTCTCATAGTCAGTTAAAAATCGGCTTCTCTTCTCTCGACAAATGAATGCTATATACTCAAAAATCATTTCGTCACAGGCCCAAGTGTCACGCCATTGGCTGATTTAAGCATGGCGCGCTCGGCAGTTACTGGGGTCGCCAACGGGAGGCCGCGAAGTGTCTGCGCGCGCCCGCGTTAATCGCACTGTAAAGCCGTGCGTTCGAAGGTCACGCGTTCAAGGTCATGAATAGAGACCGGATTATAGGCAAATGCCTATTTTTTTTCCTTGCGTTCCTATCGTGTCACTTTGATATATGAGCACGAATTAGGAGTTAGGGACGGCTTTTATAGTGTTTTTATAGTGCCTATAAATGCCTATTTTCGGGTTTTGTGCCTAAAAGTCTATAAGTGCCTATAAATGCCTATTTTCAAAAACGGCGCCCATATGAGCACTATTTAAACTCAAATTTTGCTTTCGAGTACAGTTTGAGACCGTAATTCATATTACCGGGCAAAATTGACGCTTCGGAACTCCATGGGGTGCCACAACTTACTTCCCTAGTTCAACAAACTTCCGGTAAGCAACCGAGCAGTGAAATGGGACGCGCCGGCCACTTCACCTCACCGCACTGACATGCCGCGAGCGGTTGGAGCAGGTTGAGTAGGAGGAGAGGAAAATGCGCTATTTCTGCAACCCTAAATGGGAGCACGTCGCAGCGTATACAGTGCAATGGGGAGAGGAAAATAAACGTGGCAAGAGGAGAGGAGAAAAGAGCAGAGTGGCGTTCGTAGCCGAGGACGTGGAGGGCGGCATTTACAGCCGGCTTTCCAGTCCAGTTTTCCCAAGGAATTGAAGCACCTCCTTGAAGACGTGGGTGTGGTGGGGGGCAGAAAACAGTAGGTACCTCTGTGCAGCAGTAGGAAGATGGAGAACGAATGCGAAACCATGCATGTAGTGCCTCAGGGGAATGTAGAGGGCAGGTAAAAAAAAAAATCAGATGTGCATTTGGCTTTTGTTTCGTTCGTAATTTACTTCTTAAAGGGCGCTTCACCAGGTCACATAAGAAACTTTAGTTAAACACTGCAAGTTGTTGCGTGCCCAATGAAGAGACAAATATGGTATACGGCAGCGCACACCAGGTAAGACAACGATCACGCACACAGAATGACTTACCAACTAACCCGCAAATACGTTTTAAGGAACAGACAAAGAAACTTTAGTTAAACACTGGGAGTTGTTGCGTGCCCAATGAAGAGCTTTGTACCACAATAACTTTTTTGATTGGTTCATTACGAGCCGCGAAAGCATGATGCTGGTAGGTGAGCTTGAAACCTTTGCCACTGGCAAGTCAAATTTCTTCCCTGCCCTCTTCGGTATCGGAGGAACTCGGAGCCGGAAGATCACACGACGCAGACGCATCAACACGTCATGCGCACGCAAGGTTACACTGGGTGCGCTTGACATGCCCAAGCCAGGTCGAGCACACAAGCGGTGTTGTATCGTTTCGGCGTTCTAGTGTAGTGCCCGTTTGTGTGGGATGGATCCCTTTTTTGCGCTTTAGAGGCTGGCATGCATGATGTATCCTTACCACGACACAGCGCGTCGCACCGCTGGAACTGCTGTAATAGACAATGTATCAAAAACACGCCATGCGTTGTCAGGGCTGGCGCCGGCACGACGCGGCAACGGCGAGAACACGGACGCAAATGAAATAGAGGTAGCTTAGTCTCGCATCGCACTCGATTCGAAGTAAAATAATAAATAAAAAGGCACACAGATTCCATTTGTATGTTTTTATATTTTTACAACTTTCATTGTTCTATTCAAGCAACAGATTGCACAAATTACACATGTCGCGTCGAATCATTCTCGCAGTGTCACGTACTCTGACGTACGCAGGACTATTCCTTATTGTACGTCACCTCCTCCATATTGGTGCGCGCGCCCGTGAGATCAAGGGCAAGCGGCGTTTAGTCTGACATTTCACCTCTTTCCGGGGTTCGTAGCGTTGCAAATCTTGGCAGACGTGATCGTTAGCGCCCAGTGCATGCATTACGCTTGCCAGCTCGAAATGCTCAAACCTGCTAAGGGGGGCCTTTAAGGAGTTCACAGACAGAGGATAAATTCACCCTGCGCGATTACCCCAGGCCAATACGAGGCTAAAAGACCCTTCATGCCTTTTAGCGGTCTGGATATTGGCTCCTGGGCTGCCCTTCGCAGAAATGCCGAAAAGAAAGAGACCCAGGAGCGTGTTTATTCGACGGCGGACACCTAACTCACCAATGCTGGACAATAAAAAGAAGAGACCGTGTTCTGGAAACCGTGCGGGAAAACGGACAATAGCATGGCTAGTTAAACCATTGACGCCTTTGTGCCAACATAAACTATAAAATTTGTTTGCTTTCCAGTTGTAGACAGAGGAAAGCAAACCTTTCTTCGAACATTTGAGTTTTTGTAAATTTTTATTGTGCCTATATTTACGATTTTGGGGGCCTAAAACTGTGTTTTGTCTGCCTGTTTTTTGGCGCCTAAAACGCGATTTTTTAGTGCCTAAAAAATCCGGCCTCTAGTCATGAAGCGCGCGCGACGTACTTTCTTGCCCCGTGCCATCCCTCTCTGCTCAGCTTCCAGTGCTTTCGTGGAGACGAGAGAAGTGAGAAAGCAATTGCAGCGTGCGACAAATC